>AJFK01000467.1:0-42905 GCA_000467715.1 Hysterium pulicare CBS 123377
CTCCTTCTCACCAACACTCCTCCCGTCATCGCTCCACCACCGGAATAGTCGAATGAGCAAGCCCACCGGCCGACGAGGTTGCTTCCCCCCTACGGACCGATCTCTCCTAATATGGTATAATCTGGGACAATCAGCTGTGGACTGATACATTCAGAAGCCCTGGCGTTTGGGAACAACATCCTATCGGTCTATCGGAATTGAACATACTCTTAGCATCTCGGAAAATATTAGATAACGGGTGATCCAATTCCCCGGGCTTCTTTACGAATTAGCTGGTTTAGAAATATCTTACCGTGTGCCTCTATAAAAGAAGCACCAAATCTTGTCAACGAGACAGACATGGCATCCACCGCTGATGCATTTCGCCGGAGTCCTTTCTCTGCAGACCCCCATGTGCAAGGCCTACATAAATCCATACCTATACTACCTTCGTCATCTGGAGCATCCTCCTTGACTCCGCCGCGAGATCCAATGGATATAACCCCCTCAATCATTCCTTCGATGGGTCCTCCTATTTTGAGCAGCCCTGTAGGCGACCGAAATGGCACAAACCAGACGTCAAGCGGAGACTCGGACGGTGGGCCAAATGGAACATCCACGCCGGCAATAGGTGCTGCTGCCGCTGCCCAACAGCCAAAAGTAGTACAAACTGCATTTATTCATAAGCTTTATAAGTGCGTCGAAATTTACTTTGCTTCCTTCAGTTCTAGGCTAATGTTTAATATAGTATGCTCGAAGACCAAAGCATTCAGCATTTAATATCATGGTCAAACACAAACGAAAGTTTTGTTATGTCACCTTCTAGCGAGTTTTCCAAAGTTCTGTCGTACGTAGATCCGAGATTGTTGATCTGCGACAATCTAATATGGGCCTGCAGATCGTATTTTAAGCACACGAACATATCTTCCTTCGTCCGACAATTGAACATGTACGGATTTCATAAAGGTGAGAATCAAGCCTCTCTGATTCCGACTGCAGCTTACAGGACGTGTAGTGAGCGACGTTTTTCATACAGGATCTCCTGACTCGCCGCTATGGGAGTTTAAACACGGAAATGGTAGCTTTAAAAGAGGCGATCTGGTCGGGCTGCGAGAGATCAAACGCCGTGCTTCTAGACATGCTCTTATTCATAGAGATTCATTCTCCGCCGGTCCAAAGGTTCCTCCTGGACCACCGGCTGGAGCACCTGTCGAACCGATGCCCGATCCGGTGGAATCACGATTGAATGTTCTTGAGCATGGTTTCTACGATATGCACACGCGAATGCAGCGATCCGAGGACAGCTGTGCCTATCTGAATCAAAAGAACCAAATTCTGATGGAGGGGTTAATGAGATGTCATCAGGTACGTGGCCCGTTTCAATGTTCGCATAATAATATTAACGGCTCCTATAGTGGAACCATGAACTTACAAACTATCTTATGGCCATGGTACCCGATCCAGAAAATCAAATACACAAAGATGGTACGTACCCTCAGTACTGCGGTTTGACGGTTTGATGGTATGATCCCCCGGCTGACCTCGCCTAGTCTGCCTGATGCAAAGAGATGTTGCGCGACAGACAGAGATGCTCCGGGCAATCGATGAGCCCCAGGAACCCCTCTCAGCACGCCAGCCCTACTTCATGCAAATTGACAATGCAGGACCTCCTCTTTCTCCTCGACAAGTACCCCAGGATCACGAGCAGCGAAGAGGATCGCTGGCCAATAGCAGCACGCGCCAAGCCGCTTTTAGACCGCCGGTTCCGGCCCATATTGCTATATCCCCTCGTCGATTCGGCTCGATAGGGACGGGCAATTACTCCCCATCTTCAGCCAGAACCCCGGCATCGCACCAACAACAGCCGCCTCCGCCCCCCGCGCCGCCATTAATCCAGCACCCGGCTGCTTCTCACACTACTTCTCCGCCCTATAACTTATACAGACGACACACCTCGGCAGATATCAGGACCCATGGCTGGCAGGCTGGGCAACCACCCTCCCACTCCCCATATGCCTCCGGACACAATTCGTCGCAGTGGCCCTCGAGCCCGCATCGGACGCCAATCGGTGGTGCCGGTGATCAACAGCTCCGAGACGCATTAGCTCAGTACGAATTACCTCGAGGGCCTGGCCGACAGCAAAGCTCGAGACAGGGCACTCCGCCTCTCACAAATGATACTACACCTTCGACTCTGAGCGCTGATAGCGGATGGTCTTTACCCGGAGCTCGCTACCCATTCAAGGGAATCGATACACCGGGTCCGCCGACCAGACGCTCCAGTATGGCATCCAACGTCCACTCGTTACTCAATCCCGCGGAAACTGCCGAGAGGGCAGATGAGGATGAGCAAGATCCAGATGCACGAAAGCGAAAGCGAATGCAATGATCTATCATATTCTTTTTCCATTTCAGCCATTTAATTATTTGTACTTGTACACCCCCGTCGTGGCTTTCCCCCGCCTTTTCTTTTCACTGGTCACGATATGTTTCCTAAAATATCCCCCAAAAATTTCCTTATGCTCTCGGTTCATGTTCTCCCGAATCTTTTCCAAAAAAGATCAGCATAATGTTTCTCGCATATAGGGAAAAAGAAGAGGGCGGGTGGGTTTCCTCATCATTTACTACTCGCCAGAAACGGCCTAGGTGTATGCATGCTGTTTTGGGCAAGTAGGTATAGCTATCGAGCGATTTGGTCACGGGGGGTGGGGAGAGGGGGGAGGATTTTTCTTTCAGTCGTTGAATCTTGTTTTTAATTCGGCTCTTCTTTTATCCTGCTTGTTTCTGCACGTTCCTGCTCCGGAAGGGGTTATTGTTAATGTGGCTCTGGCGCTACTCGCTCACACGACATATTCTTATGAGCCCTCGAGCGCTTTTCATGGAGGTTGTTCGTCTGCGCTGGAATCAATACCTGGTAGTGATTTTTGTCCTGCATTCTGCTTTATTGTTATTGGCACGCAAGCGATGGATTCTATTAAGTTAGGATTAAAAATGGAACGGAGCTTGTTCGATCCCGTATTGAATCAGCCTACTCCCTCATTGCTGACATCAGAAATCTTGACCTTCCGTTGGCGTAGTCATCCATCTCACGTGCTCTTTTCACATGAATATTCTTGCATGAGTAATTCATCACACATCACACATTAGGGGAACGCAGAAATTAGGGCGGTCTAAATCTCTCATTACCCTACCCTAAATCACCCTCCAGCAGCCAGGCAGCCAGGCAGCCCCAACAACAAAAACCAGCCCTCCAAGCGGTCTCAGCAAGACGAGCCCATTCCAGCCATCGCAACCAGTTTGACGAACGAAACAGGTCTCCTCTCACCAGCACGACAACGAGCGTCAGAAAGCAGAGATTCCACAACACAAATCCCACCACAATCTTCCTTTCTCATCAGGCACCAAAACGTTCGAACAAAGGAAATTGCGAACATTGCGAAGACGTCGCAAGAGCGTTGTACTTTGTCTCAGATCCCCTTGAGAACCCAATTATACCCCTGCCGCGTCGCCACATCCAGCACTGAACTAGCAGCCTGGGAGAAAGCTATGAGGATGGGGTAATTAGGGAAAGGGGATGGACGAGGGGGGGATTGTGTTTGTGTGGTGTGCGTGTGTGGGCAGGTAACAATAAAGCACGGGGAATTGCATCCGAGGGAGTGGGGAATTATGACAGTTTGGACTCCGGGGAAAGAATAATGATGCAACCATAAAAGCAGGCCGTGATAACTCCTTTGCGGGAAAAAATGAACGGAGGGGAGTCAATCCTACTCTGATATGTTCTTCGGGTGTGGGGTTTACGAAGTGCTGTTGTAGTTGCACTAGGAACAGTCTAGGTTTGTTGGTAAACTCCGTGATTTGGCGTTGCAATTTAAATACTTTACGTGCGTCCGATGTGCGAACCGATTTTAGATGCTCTTGGGGGAGCGACTATTTCTGTAGAGTAGATGTTTAGCTAAGCGTTGGCCTGTTTGATTTAGGCTAGTAAAATATCAAGTGAGAGGGGCGGATTCAGGAGATCAAGGACTGCTCACGTCACATCCACAATATCATCAATATGGTTGCACATGGCGACGAAAAGATCAAAGAACAACTTGCCACCCATCTCCATTTCCATCTGCATTGTGCCGCTGCGCTTGAAGGTCCGCCGGCTGCGGATGATGAGAGCAAGGTAGTGAGCGCGGAGTCGCGAGTCGCTATCCGGCGTGTTCTCGTAGGCGTACCGCGCGCTGCGGAGAATGGTGCCGACCTCGATCCCGCTCTGCAGGCCCTGCTTGCGCAGGGAGAGCCGCTTTAGCTCTTCGAGTCCGTACCGCTCTGCTGCGCAGTACACGGCCGTGTCGCGGAGAATAACGTCACCCACGCCGGAGTGGAAGATTGTTGGCTCGACGGCTTGCGGTCCGCGACCGCCGGTTTTTGAGTCGGGTTTGGGAGATAGTTCCGTTGCCCCCTCGAGCATCCAGGTATTGCGTCTCTTGTCGTGCATGAGACGGGGATAGTAGTCACCCTTGTAGAGATACTCGAGGATGCAGGAGAAGATTTCGGCTTCTTCGTCGGGCAGTGCGATGCGTCGAGTGTTGGACTCGAAGAACTGGCCCTGCAGCGCCGCTGCGAAGAACGGCGAGTGGCACAGTACGTCTTCGTGCGCAGCGAACAGTCGTTGGTCGGGACCAATCACTATTGTGACAATGGCGGAGGTGAGACTCGGGGAAACACTGTATAGACAATGCAATTAGAATGCGCGTTGGCTAGAGGGGTGGCAGCGGTCTTAAGTACCTCTCCATCATTGGACTGTCCACCTTGCTGTCCATCTTCTCGACCATCCTCTGCACTTTGGTTGTCTCGCGAAACGATCTCTTCGGCTGTTTGGTTATCTTGCCCGTGCGATCCTTTGAGCTTGCAAAAGAGCGTTTGAACATCTTGGACGAAGAGAGGGATCGTAGCGAGCGACGGAAGGCTGAGAAAAGAGCGTGGAAGTTAGTTTGACGCGTTTTGCATATGGGGGAGCTCCGGAAGCCCTCAGAACGGCAATAAAGCTATTCCGAAAGACTTTGCAAGAATCTACACTTGCTAGAAGCGAAGATCCAAGCGCTGGTTTTGTCTGGCTCTGACTTGTCGATGAGGCGTGGAGATTCTGGTGGGGGAGGGCTGCTCTTTAAATACCTCCGCCCTGCCAAGTCACGTCCCCTGTAGCCTGCCGCTGACCGTGCACTAGGGCTGTGCTCACGAGAAAGACCATTCGTCAATTGCATTGTGAGCTGTGTGACTGGTCGTTAGATATGCCAGGCAACAAGGCTGCGCGGTCGGTCAGTTGTGATTCGTGATAGAGAGAGAAATAGAAGGGGTTGGAAGTCGCTTCCATGCATCAACAAGAGCAACGCTGTGCCAGATTTGCTGGATCAACGCCAAGGTGCCAGCGCAGCAACACGCGTGACGTATGCTGTTCAGCCTCATCCAGCATCGGACGGCAATGAATCGCATCTTGAATTGAAGCGGCCGCATTCTTCATGAGATGAATAGTGTTGATGATAGAGTTAGCTCCGTATGTTCAAAAAGGCAATTTTCCTCCCAACAGGCCTGAAGAAGGTTCTCCTTTCAAGCCCGCCGGACCTAGATAGGTGAGTCACGAAGGTCCATAGTGTGCCTTGTTGAGTAAGCACTTTGGAGGGCAAAAGACGCCGTGTCTTAGGCCCGGGCCATATCAGGCTTAGAGTGAGGTTTCGAACGCATTTGTCGAGTGTTTCAAGTTTTCTGTTCATTCTCTCTGGAGGATAATGCCAGCCAGCTTCCGCCTTTGCCTCTGTGTCTGCTTGATTGTGTCATGGGGCAAAGTACCACGGTAATAGTTCTGTTCAGTATTAGTGTTTGGCCGCTGTAGAGAAGATTTTCGCGAATTGGAAAGATGAGTTACTGGAGAACCTAGCTTAGTCCTGATATGCTAGGTAACGCCCTTCCTGGAGGTTGGCAGTTAAGGTTCCTCTTATGTTGGACTGGAGAACATGTGAATATCTGCTGTCTCTGGTTGATGAATGGCTCATCGCCAACGTATCTATTAGTCTGCCATTGAATAGACGGGGGAAACAAGCTGGAAAAATAAATCAGTCGGATTTGTAGTCGGAACTCGTCCGATGGGCATTTGCGTCATGATTATGAACAAAATGAAAAGCTTTGATATTTGTCCAAGAGTGCGATTGTTTGACAGTGAGCAATTTCCAAAAGCTTAGTGAAATAAACATAAGCCTAAAATCAGCGGATTCTGCAGGTGAGACGTTTTGTGCTTTAGTGTTGGTGGGCCAGGCAGCTTCACGTCTTGACGCTGCCTTCTCGTCATTCTCACACCTCAAATACCTACCCGCCATCCTCAATCTTCGACCAAACAACCAACAACCACTTTTACCACTAGGAGTTTTACCTTGAGTGGACTGTGGTTTTGGTCTCTTTGAAGTTCGGACCTGCATCACAAAGCCTCTTAGGCCCTCACTCTTCAAGCACAAAACAGAATCAACAACACCAGCTCACCTGCCTCTTACTGTCTTTACTCGCACTTGCATTCAACTGCAAGACATTGTTTACTCTCCTGCACATTGGGAGAAGATAATTCGCTGTCACAATGAGTGCCGGAGCAAAGAAGCGGATCATGAGGGTATTCTCCGCCTCGGAGTATGTTCTGTCAGTCTGGAACTAACTTACTCCAGGAGTATGGCGAATGCCAAAAAGAAACCCCTGCTGGTATGAAGATCAACTTTGACGAGAAGAACATCACAGAGTGGGAAGTTCTCATGGATGGCCCGGAGCAGTCAGTCTACGCAGTAGGTGTATCATTGTTTTTTCTCTCTGCGCGGTCTTGGGCTGATGATGTAACTTCATAGGGAGGTCACTTCAAGCTCAAAATCACCTTCCCAACAGAGTATCCCTTCAAGCCTCCCGTCGTCAGCTTCAAGACCAAGATATACCACCCGAATGTCAGCAACGACGACAAGGGGTCAATGTGCTTAGGGATGCTGCGTCCTGAGGAGTGGAAGCCACCTAACAAGGTTGTCTCTGTTCTGCATCTTATTCAGACACTCCTCATAGAGCCGAATATCGATGATTCGATCGAGCCTTCCATTGCGAACGAGTACAAGGAGAATCGCAAGGAGTTCGAGAAAACCGCGAAGGACTGGGTCAAGCGATATGCAAAATAGACTGGGTAATGGAGACACGTTGGTGTATTTGTTTGGTCATTTGGCTGAGCAAGAAGAGCATTTCTTCAGCTGCATGTTAGGCGTTTGATCCTGTTTTTGCATTGGCCTGCCTTTCTACATCGGCCGGACACGACTTTGAGGAGGATATAGCTGGCAATGAAGCTATTACCATACACCATTCTGGCATGTTTGAGCGTACACAATGATATCTCAGCTTCCACCTTTCACAGGCATTTGGACAATTGGTGTCATCGGAGAGTCGGAAGGATTTGGCCTCGGGATGCCGTCATCTTTGAATTGCCATATTACAATCAAATTTCCCACACAAGAACCGTGTCCGCTAGCTTTAGATGGCCTGGCCGATAAGGGCCTTGGCTTGGAAATGAGAGGTGATTGACGGCAACAGGACGCGACCGTTGTCCACTTCGGGAGCTGTCCAGGAGCATGGGCCCAAAGCCTCGCCACAGTTTTCCCATCGCAGGCTCAATGCCGGAATTTGCTCTGCACCGTAATAAGGGCAGAAGCTGACGAGTCACGAACTGAACACATTGCTAATATTGCATGTAAGAAGCCATGCAGAGCCCCTGAAACAGTCCTTTCCTCAATGCAGGACACAGAGTTACAGAAAAGGCGCGAGGCATTCCTCGGAGGTCTTCTATTCGATGGCCTGGGCATGTGTGGCTTGTGAATACTCGCCCCAGAGCAGTTGGTGGCAATGGAAAAGAGGCTAACTTGGCGAATCGGCCACCAGCCCTAGACGCGTCGCGTGGCTGCGGGAGGTGAAATGAGTGTTTACTTGATAGAGAGCCTCATGAAGGCCGCACACTTGCTCTGATCTGACGGCAGCTTTGCACTTCATTAACTCCTCAAGTTCTTCCGGAGCAAGAATCATTGGGGCCGCAGTGGCTCATTGGCGAAACAATCTCGATATCCGAGCGGCCCAAATTTCCAGGAGACGGGGTACCGTGGGATCTTTTGGGGCCGGCGATCCATCGTGATTCGCAGCGCTGCACTGGGACCGACTTCATCGTGTAACGCTTCCAGTCTTGGCCCTAACCGTTCTCCAACTTCGCCGCACCCCATGCTCCTCACAAGGCTGCTCGACCACTTTATCCGCTCGCTCATATCCTGCTGAGCGTCTCTTTTCTTCTTCTTTTCTTGCGTACCTTTTGGCTCCTGGGTTGGGCTTGACATTCTTTCGGTACGCTTTGGGTTGCAGCCGCGCGACCTCGACCATTCGTTTCCTCACACCTGCAGCTGGACTCCTTACCCGCACCACACTCGACGGCTGCCGCAGCCTCTTCATACGTTCATGCAGACAATCCTGAGCCAACAACGATTCCTTAGATTCTCCGTGAGAAGTGCTGGAGATGCCGGGAAGAGCTGGTAGCTGCGGACCGAACAATTCCATCTTCGTCGACGAACGGCCGTCGTAACCGGATGAAGGGTCTTTAGACCTTTGGCGGGCCACTACGATGTCCGGAAGATCGCAAAGCATAGAGTCCATTGGGCTTGAAGCTGGCCAACAACCCCATACAGCGATGGGGCAATTAGAGACCACCAGACCTCCGCACCCAATAACTTCCCAAGACGACTTCACACCCCCAGCTTCTCCTAATCTGGACTCTGCATCTATGTCTTCGAAGAAGAGTTACCCCCCGAGTCGACCACCGAGAGTGCCACCGAAAGTCCCATACTTGAAAACTGAGACTTCTCGATCACCGATCTCTCGCGCCAGGTACTCTCCGTTTCCCTCTCCAGAAACCTCGAGTCCACCACCTCTCCCGCCGAAGATACCTCCTCCTCATATACCACTCCGGAAGCGCGAGTCATCACGTCTACGAGTAGGCACTGCACCATCATCGCCGTCTCCTTTGAACGAGGAAGGTTTCCCAAGGGCAGACAGGCCATCTCCAACATACTCGACACGTAATGAAATGTTACGGCAAGCTAGTGGACCGCCAATGAACGTTGCCACTTTCAGGTTCAATCCTCTGGCAAGCAATCCCGTAACGGCTTGGAGAAGTTCTAGGGAAGACGGTACTTGGACAACACAGAACAGAGCCCGCGGACAGACGATATCGTCCGCTCAGCCACAGCCTTTCCCCATCCTAAGAACAGCAACGTCAATACCAGACTATGCAACGTTCCGAAGCACAAATCGAAATGGACCATCGACCACATACAAGCCGGACAGAGGTCGACGTCCAATGAGAGATAGTAGCGAGGGATACCAGTCATCCTTACGTCGAGATCCTATTCTGCGTAGTGATGATACTCGAGCAAGCTTCCGTTCAGGATGGACTAATGCCTCTTCAGGCTTCCTCGATGCAAGTGGAACTGAACGTAGTAGTATCATAACAAAGAGAAGCAGCATAAGTGACAATCGAGCAAGCTTCTTCCAGCAACAAGACGATTATGACCAGAAAGAAAAAGAAGAAAGAGAAGGAATCTATCATGGAAAAGAAAAGTATCATGACGATGAGGACGACGATGTTATGAGCGTTGAAGACGCCATTGACATGTACGCCGAAGGATTTCATGATGATGCCGTACCGGAAGAGGATGGGGATATGAGTCCGGATGAAGGCTATAACAGTCAGAGTATTTTTGCATCTAGCCCGGAATCACAGGCAATGCCAGATATCCCAGGAGATCCAGAGATTCCTAGCATACCTGTCAAGCATCGTCGACATTCCACTAGCCTTGTTGAGCGTGACAGCATGCTTTTCCTGCCGCTGGCGCAGGGATCGGGCATCAAAGCTACCGGCGACCGTATTCGAACGTCAGGAAACTTTATTCGCACGTCGGTGGACCTTATACCAGCGTCAGAGAACCCTGTTTCAACATCGCCTCAACTCCCCTCTGCCTCTCCGACCACGACTCTACAAGCTATGCAATCCTCAGTGCCGGTTCCACGCGATCGCTACGGTTTCAAGAAAGCTTCGGCCAACGTGACAGTAGCTCAGCACGATGCGTGGTATGCGAAATACGGCGAGTACGTGGCGCGTCGGTCCGTGAAGTGGGAGGCGTTGATGAAGAAGTCTGGCCTACCAACGCAGAAGCCCACCAGATTCCCGGCGAAGTCAGAGACAGTCAAGAGGTATGTCCGGAAGGGTATTCCGCCGGAATGGAGAGGCGAGGCATGGTTTTACTATGCAGGCGGTCCGGCCAAGTTGGCGCGGGACCCCGGCTTGTATTGTGGGTTACTTGAGCAGGTGCAGGAAGGGAAACTCAGCGAAATCGACAGAGACCTCATCGAACGCGACCTCCATCGAACATTCCCGGACAATATACGCTTCAAACCCGATGTCGAGCCGAATTCTGCGATATCCCACGACGACATAGAGATCACGTCAGTCAACGAACCCTCCATTGTCTGCGCTTTACGTCGCGTCCTACAAGCTTTCGCCCTCAACAACCCCAACATTGGCTATTGCCAGTCGCTCAACTTCCTCGCCGGTCTCTTGCTTCTCTTTCTCAACGAAGATGAAGAAAAGTCTTTCATCATGCTCAGTATAATCACAACCGAACACCTGCCCGGAACGCACCACAAGATTCTCGAATCTAACGTTGACATGGGCGTCCTCATGTCCCTCATCCGCGCCGAAATGCCTTCAATCTACGCCAAGATCGACGACGCCCACATGCTCAGCTCCGGCCCTGGCATCTCCTCTCGCCTGCCGACAATTTCACTAGCCACCACATCCTGGTTCATGAGCCTATTTGTCGGAACTCTCCCTATCGAAACGGTCCTTCGCGTCTGGGACGTGTTCTTCTACGAAGGCCCAAAGACCTTATTCAGGATCTCTCTGGCAATATTCAAATCGGGTCAAACGCAATTCCAGGCTCTGGGAGAGCAGATGGAAGCGTTTCAAGTCATTCAGAGCCTTCCCCGCAAGATGATCGATCCGAAGCCACTCTTGGATCTATGTTATAAGAGGAGGGGTGGATTCTCTAAGTTGAGCGGTGAGACTATAGACGCTCTGCGCAAGGAGCGGAGGAGGATGCATCTGGAGGAGATGGCGAAGGTGAACGGCTTCCCTGCTCCTCCTCCGCTCCCTGCGACCGCGCCGGCTAGTACCGCAAAGAAATTCAAGCGGTCTCTTTCGCGAAAGGGTGGAAAGAGGGAGTAGTTTTCTATCAGCATATGCATTGCATGGGTGGTGTTTTAGGGTGGGAAAATACACATCTGTTTGTTATTTGTTTATGTACACTAGTTTCAGAAAGGCCCAGAAGCCTCTTGCCCTGGTGGGCTTATATCATAAAGCGGCCAAAGTGCCTTTAGCTGAGCTTAATACCAATACACACAAGATTACCCAAGTCTCTACATCTTAAGATTTTAAGTTGCCTTTTCCCACCTCTTTCAATCTAGGCTTGTAGGGTTTTGATATTCTATATTGCTCTCACAGTAGCCATCGACTTTTCATTCATATCCCAGAGATCAATTGCTCTCGTTCCCCCGACTACACCGGGTCTTATGCCTGCTTACAGAGATTATCCTAGCCTAGAATCTTTAGCCTATTCTCTCTTCTTAAGACTTTCACTTATTCTTTTTCCTCTCTCTACTAAAGTAGAGATGTAGAATTTCTTTACTCTTTCTTTCTCTTACAGACGCCACCGCCTTTTTATACTCTTCCCAAAGCTAAAATACGGTCGTCTTGCCGACCAAACCTAACCTAAGCTCTATTTGCTGAAGTTTTTTTTTCTCTAAGAATTATAAGTCCCTTTAATAATACTAACTAACTTTTCTTCCCTTTCTAACTTTAGAGAGATAGGCTAATTAATTTACCTAAGTATCCTCTCCTAAAGTTTTCAGTCTTTACATACGCTTTCCCGAACCCAAGCACGCTCGTCTTACTGTAGACAAAGGCATATCTCCTTTCACATTATATCAAACATCCTATTACTTTAGCTTTGATCTTTGGTGTTTAATTAAACACTAAAACTTAACTTACCCTTTGCTTCCTAAATACTCAAATCTCAACTACTCCATCGCTTCCCAAACTACTAACCGACCGATACGCTTCTTCTTCTCACCTCGCTCAAAGTATCACGGCAGCCAAGCAAGCAAAACTCATCCCAGCCACATCTTTCTCAGTAGTCTAATCCCGCGGTAAAAAGAAGGTTGATCAGTACAGCACTGAGAAGCAGTACGGTGGGAGGGGAACGTCAAATTGCTGACATCCTGGTATGCTGGGATGAAGTGGTTAGTGGTTTCTTCAAAACCTACGTATCTCGGAGATCTTCTTCTTTTCGCTAGATTGTGAAGCTCATATGTTGCAAGAGCCTGGAAAAGTGTTCAGCCTGGGATAGTTCATCTCGCGTGCGTTTGTTGAATGTGGAGAGTATTGTTACTAGCGAGGAAAGGAAGGTTGCTATTCTACATACCGTAAAGTTGGGCGACAGGGAACATGATGTTGAATGCGAATAATCGCCTCCCTCTTATAACAAGACTATGCAGCATTATTACCTTCTCTTAACTTTCCTGAAATTATATCTAGCGGAGAAGGTATAAGAAACATAGTCAAGATCTTAATCTGAGAGAGTGGAATTAGCTAACGAGGGTATCTATAAAACGAAAGGAAGAAATGGAAAAGCAGCGTGTTGTATTGGTTAAAGGAGACGAATGAGCTAGAACGAACATGAAAATCCCTCTCGACTAGATGAATAGTAAAAGAAACAAGGCTTATTCAATCCCACAATCACAACTCCCCTTAAGCGTTCTCACACCCAACCGTCTCAACTCTCGGATAGTAAGTTCAACATCATCGTCCAAATTCTCGCTTGCCTAAATAGAAAAGAAAAGATCAGCCTTTCCCGCGTCTTATTCAACTCATCAGGAATGTTAAGTCAGACTCACCATAAGCCTCCCCCTCTCCCCCCTCTCATCCAAACGCCCACACGCATCCACAAGCACAATCTCATGCAGCATCGGTACATCGCCCCTCCTCTCAATAATCCCATAAAGAACATCAAAAGCCACGGCATTCGACTCCACCGCGACTCGTAGCGATCGAAGCGATCTAGGGAGCAAACTCCCCAAAGTCTCGGGCTCGAGATCGGGCCAGCTTATGTCGAGATGGTGGACTGACGAGCCGGTTAGAAAATCTTTTAGTGCGATTTGGGTATCTAGGTCTGGAGGGAAGCCTAGTGAGAGCCGGAGAGTGCGGAGCGTGGTGCTATGGGTCGCATTAAGTGCTTCTAGCATGGCTGGGTTGAAGAAGAGGCCATGAATGGTCGGTGGGAGCAATGTTTCTTGGATTGTGAATGATGAGAGCGGTTGGAGCCTTTTAAGAACCTCGGGGTTGAACGATTGAATTATTGGGGGAGGTGAGTTGGGTGAGTTCTCGGTGGAGGGTGCGAAAGGCTGCGCTATGATCTCCAGTTGTATCAGATGAGGTAGATTAGATAGAATAGAGGCTGTTTCGGTGTGGTTCGTGGTGGAGCAGCCATTGAAACAGATGGACTTGAGGCTCCGCATTGAAGCTAAGAACAAGAGGCTCCCGTGCCTCCCTATCATGGAGAGGTGGCCAAGCTGCTTGTAATATTGGCCTAGTAGTGTTGAGACTGCGAATAGGAATTCTCGATAAAAATATGATTGAGATCCTGCTGACGCTAAGATGGAAAACTTGCGGACATTTGGGAGCTTGTGTAGAGCAGTCGCCAGTGTATCGAGTTCCTTTTCGTAAAGCCGCCAGCAGAGAAACCGTGACTTGTCTCGACTCGGTAGCGAACTAAGGACAGGAGATAAATCGATGTCTTGCAAGCGGAGGCTGATAGAGCTGACATGACGTAGGTTGTCGTCTGAGATGGAATCGAGCCACCTGTAAAGATCTGATTGGGAATTGAGGGACACTGTTCTCCTGAAGAGGAATTGTTGAGCTTCGGTATGTATTTGATGGCACGTCTGGAGGAGTTGGACATTTGATGAAAAGCCTGATAGAGCATCTTCGTAAATTTGTTCTCGGAGTTCAAGGGGAATGGTAAGAAGAGGAGAGGCTTGATTATAAAATGACATGATTTCGACGGCGGTGCATGACCAAAATTTGATGAGAGCTCTGGAGAATACTTTTAGGAGAAGTTGAAGATGAATTTGAATGAATTGACGAGGATCCGGCGATTGAACGAACAAGGAAATAGGACGGAAAGTATATGGAGGGGCGCACCAACATGTGATAAGCTGGCACAGAATACAAAACATGAACCTCACGATAATCTAATTACAAGCAACATATTTCGACTCAGTCCTGCACGGGCCTTTCATCGAAGTTGCATACCGTTGAGCTCTGTTGTATGATAGGATACATACCATCACTCAGTTCTTTTCCTACTAGTGTCTCTGCAAGATAGTTAAGACTTTTCTGCTCCTCAGCCCAATATTCACTAAATTAGAAGCCACCGCATGCTTTGTTCGCTGGATCCAGATAATCCCTCAGCTCGAAACTGAACGAGACACTATGCATGGGTATCACAAACCGTAATCCCTAATGGTATCATGAGAAAGATCTATCAAGCCCCATCTCAAGCGAGTTTGAGGGAGTTGACGGTTGAGGTCCGAGGGTAGGCTACCAATGAAGTTGCCGCAAGGAGGCTTGCGCGAACGATGACCCGTGGGGCATAAAAGTAAGATCAGGTTGAAAGCCCAATCAATGTCCGTGTAAGACAATAGCTTGACCTAAGTGGGCATGGAGACTGCAGATATGAACGCCCGAGCTATGCCGAAAGATGTAGGATGGTAGTACGAAGTAGAATACCTCCTGCTCGCCTAACAACAGAAAACGTAGAACTAATTTAGAACTGAGCTTAAGGTTGGTGATGAGGCTAGCGATCCGCGGAGTGGATGTACCACATACGAAGGGCACTGTCAGTTTAGCCCGTTATAGCAGAGAAGCCACAGTCTATGGGAACATACGAGATCAGTCCACACGGCATCAGACCATCATCACCATATGGCTCAGCTCAGCGCCATCAGACTGTCCGTGATCTCCGTTGCACTCGGTTGAGGCTTTGTTTCTCTGAAGCTTTGACGTTAACAACGGAGGAAGATTTCTAACGGGGACGGGAAAGCTGTCAACCTGAAAAGTACTCCGGAATTTTCATTTTGATAGTCGTGTCACGACCTCGCAGGCTGGCTGATTTTTGAGAGGTGGTCTACCGATCAATCATGGTTGCAATTGGTCGTTGTTTCCAGAGACATATGGACGAAATCTGCCAGCTATCTCCGGTGAGATGCCGCGCAATGGGAGTCAAACCATGGGGATTCGAGTGGCCGTTCTCTTCTTGGTAAGAATAAACGAGCATGCAGAACTCGAGCGCCAGGAGCTAAACGTTGATCTCAATACGGATAGGTACGAGGGCATGGCAGAGAGTCAATTGGTCAAAAGATATCACCAGGACTCAAAGGCTGCTGGAAGGGGATGCCATCGCTGGCGAAGAAAGCGGCAGAGATCCGGGCGGGTGCACGGGATGGCTTGGAGGTGCAAAGCCGAGTGAGTCCGGATCGAAGAGTAGACTCGGCCAGTAGGATGTCGACAGGGGACGATATGCAGGTAGAAAGTCACAGTTGGTGCATTTGAAATCTTCACAAATCAAGTGCTCGGCTTGTTCAGCTGCATCTAGAAGCTTGGCCTTGCTCCAGAGATTCTAGCGGGCGCCCATCTGCTGTGGCTGGTGCTGTCCGGCTGCCACGCGGTGTGGGGGCGTCGATCTGGATCTGTCCCTGCACAACATTGACAGCCGACACATCACATTCACTACGCTTCCACTTCCCTTTGCCTCTCTGTCACAGTTATCGTCGGATAGCTTCCAACGACATCTTTGCTTGCTTCCTAATCGCCAGAACCGAATCTAATGGAAATGGAAGGGTATGTTGCTTACTTTCGTCTCTCGAGCCGTACATCCACGCATATCTCGAAACGGTGGAGTGGAACTCCGGGGCCTCTGGCCACAATGGGCTCACTAGCGTAAAAGCCACCGGTGCTTAAATGGAGAAGCTGCCCCAAAACATGGCCTGATTGTTGCAGGAGCCGTCATTTAGAGCAGTGTGGAGAGCGACGCCGGTTCCTGAAGCTATCAAAAACGTAGTATTTCATGCCTTGTGTAACAGAAGAACGTGTCAAGCTTCTTGTCCATCCCGAACTTCTATTGCGATCCAATCGAAAGCATTTCAAATACTCGACACGATGCAGCCTTTTTGTGATGTGCATGCGTCGTGGACGTGGATCGGTTCGACAGTAGTGCGGCAGTCGGAATACCGTGCAGTGTTTCGTGAATGGCATCTCTGATCTCCGAATGAGGTTTTTTACCCCGAACCCTCGTGGTTGCCACGCGAATACAACATGTTCTGCGGCTGAAAGTTGATGCAATAAGGCCTAACCGGCAACGGACCTGTGTGCGAGGCATCGGATTGACCTACCGAGAGGGTTACACAAGAGGAGTCGCCTGCGTAGAAGCCCAAACATGGATTGAAGATAGAGAAGGCTTTTGTGGATATGTTCGGCAGCATCCCTCTCCTTTCAGTTGTTGTGAAGTAAATGAAGAATCAAAATAACTATTTACCCACTCTGTTCTAATGACCTTGGTGAACAGACCAAAGAAATGAAAGCATTAGAAGTACATGCCAATGCAACCGCTTACATCGCAAAATCCATCTTTTGATACATGACCTAGCGCCACTTTCCCAACGTCCCTCGAACCATACAAGTGGGGGTGCAAATGTTGAGCTGGTATAAAAAAGATGGTGTGGTGGAGTTTCTTGCAAAATAATTCAGTCCGACAACTAAAGCCACGCGGAAATTACACTCTCAGTAGCTTGGCGGCATATTGCACTATCAGCTCTTCCGAGGGGAACGACATTTCCTCAAGTTTCTGTGCGTATGGTGTGGGGACCTCTGCGCCAGTAACACGAACAGGAGGCGCATCTAGGTAATCGAAGGCATATTCGCAAGTAAGAGCCATCAATTCAGCGCCAACGCCAAAAGACGGGAATCCTGACTCTACGGCCATCATATGGCCTGTCTTCTTCACCGACTTCACGATGGCTTCGACATCGAGAGGCTTGATCGATCGAAGGTTGATGACCTCTGCCTCCACACCATATCTCTTTTTCAGCTCCTCAGCTGCAACCAGAGCTTGACCGACGCAACGAGACAAGGTGACCATTGTGAGATCTTTTCCAGGGCGTTCAATCTTGGCTTTACCAAACTATATGAATGATTAGGAGGTTTCTGCATAGCCCAGGAAGCGTAAACTAAAACGTACCGGAATGACAAAATCATCTTTCTGAGCAGCTTCGCTCATCGGGAAAGGAAGACCGTACAGCAACCTGAATCCTCTATCAGTACACTGGGGACATGTTTTAATGAACAAATCTTACTCATTTTCCAAGACAACAACAGGATTGGGATCCCGAATGGCAGCTTTTAGCAGACCCTTCGCATCCTCAGAGCTATAAGGCGCCACAACCTTCAACCCAGGAATGCTTCCATACCACGCCGTATAGTCCTGAGAATGTTGTGCGGCTACACCAGAGGCGAACCCATTTGGTCCACGGAAGGTAATGTTGCAAGGTTGGATACCTCCAGACATGTAGTGTGTCTTTGCGGCGGAGTTTATGATCTGATCAATAGCTTGCATAGCAAAGTTGAATGTCATAAATTCGCACTGTAGATCCGTCGTGTCAGACTTGCTCTTTAATCTCTGTTCCAGGATAGCTTACCACTGGATGGAGCCCAGCTAGAGCAGCACCAACAGTAAGACCACAGAAACCAGATTCAGTAATTGGACTGTCGATAACCCTTCTGTCTCCGAACCGGTCGAGTAATCCTTTCGTAACTTTGTATCTATAGAAGAAATCAGGTCAGCTATATGCTCGTAATACAATTCGTAGTTCCTCCAGCGGAGACATTAGCGGAAATTGACTTCTCGCATTGAAAGTGTTGCATTGAGGCCACCGAATCCGTATACATGTTATCCAAATCAACCCGAAGAGCTCAACTTACGCTCCGTTGTATTGCGCGACCTCCTCTCCCAACACGAAGACCTTGTCGTTTGCCTCCATCTCTTCGGCCATAGCCTCGTTCAAGGCGTCTCTCACCGTCATCTCCTTCGTTTCGCTTGGCGAAGCATATCCTCTGCTCTTGATAACTGATGGAAGGGCAGCTGTCGTCCGGAATGCCGGTCTTAGTGCTGGAGTCGCCCTTGGAGCTGACAGCAAGCGGGAAGCTGGTCGGAAAAGCCTCGAGGCGGCCATTGTGATAGAGGAGTAGAGATTGGAGGGGAGGTGAGAGGAGGAGGGAAGAGTTTGATGACCGGAGAGTGTGAGATGTTGTTGATGAGGACTGATGAGATTTATCGGTGGTTCCCCGAGTTGACACCCGAAAATGTGGAAATGTTGAGCGTAGGGTAGGTGGTCAAAGCTTCATCGAGCCCGTTAGATGCTGTAAAGTGCTAGCTACAAACCCTTTGAGGGTATATTTGCTATTGATCTGAACTGTGTTGAAGTTCAGCAGATTGCCATCAGACTATTAGTTGGCTGTTCTTGCCGTGTAGAGCAGAATTATTTTGCGGGATTGAAGGTTGGGAGCGATTCGCAGATATATCCTTGCACCATGCCGGAGACAGCCACAGCCAAGCTCCATAAGTTTTCATTCCCCGAAATAGGTCGTCCCGAGATCAGTCAATTCCTACGCTCTTTTAAAGGACTATAGAGTATAAACAATATACTTATTTTAGAATATCTGTTATGTGTACACATTCTTAAGATAATTCTCAGTTATTCTCCTTAGCCTAGAAAATTAAAAGTCCTTAATTCTAATCTGTGATATGTTGGAAAATAGATTTTTGAAGTATCTAACCATTATGTCTTTTCTAAGTTCTCTGCTATCTAGGCAGTCTTGCCTCTCCCTTTCTATTCTCATGAGTACACTCTCATCCATGCTCTTCATACCTCCCCAAAATTACGGTAGTGAGGTAAATCCCACCCTCAACCCCAGGATTACGATTTATCAGGTCCCCGAGAGGCCTGAGAAAAATAGACAGGCATGCAATAAAGTACTAAGCCCGAACGAAAAAAGTAAAAAGAAAGGAAGTAGAAAAAGAAACGACTACACTTATGCACTTGTGTTCGTAGGTTTCCTCGCTACCATAAGGTACATAGGTGTGAACAACTTCTCCTTTCCACCCGCAACTAGACAGTCAGCCGCAACGGCCAAACTATCCGCTGTCTTCTGTGTTCCCTTGGGCGCAACACCGACCCATTCCAATGCACCAACAAACCGATGCACAAGACCCCTCCCCACTTTGGTCATCCTGACAATTGTAGGGAAGTCATAGATGCTACTCATATACTTGAGCTCGCCTGAAAGAGGCCAGTACCAGGGCATTGGGTCCTCCCTGTCCGCCAAATCCTCATTATGCTCAAGGATGAATCCCGCAGCCTGGACGGCTTTGAGCGCAACCTCAATTTTCTCCATATTAGAAATGCCGTCACCTTGTTCGATACCGAGACGGATCTCACGGTGATGTGGGTTTGAATTGTCGTAGGCATCGGTCATAAGCCATTCGTAGACGCCAAAGACACCACCCGGTTTCAGGACACGGAATATTTCGCTATAAATGCCTTCGAGAGAAGGTGCGTGGACGGTGGCTTCAATGGCATAAACGGCATCGAAAGAGTTGTCTGGGAAAGACATTTGCTAGTTGCATTATCAGAAGAGTTTAGGCTTGAATGAGCTGGCAGGAGAATAGTAGACGTACCATAAAGTCTCCCTTGGTAAATTTCAATTTATCCGCCAAACCCTCCTTCTGAGCATACCGCGTACCGCGTTCAATTTGGTAGTCGTTATTGTTCAATCCAATGACATTAGCACCGGAAAATTTCACAATTTCTCTGGCTGGTCCTCCGACACCGCATCCGACATCAAGCACGCGCATGTTGTCGCGGAGACCCATCATATGGGCGAGGTAGTGTTCATGGCGAGCAATGGCTTGCGGGAAAGGTTCACCATAGGCAAAGCGGCAGAAGTGGAAGGATTGGCCCCATCCATACTCGTAGAGATCGGTGGCAAGGTTGTAGTAACTAACAATGGCAGTGGTCAGAAACATTGAGTGACCAAGAGGGTGAAAAAGCCAACATACTGTCTCGTCAAAGTCGCATACTCGTCTCTTCGGGCCTGTACTCTATTGTAAGCTACTATAGTTCACGTAGAGGTTGAGGTATGTACTTTTCGCGTCTCCTCGGTCTCGTCTACCGCTGCCTTCGAGTCCCAATGCTTGAAATATTCATCAACAGCAGCCTGTTGTGCTGCTCTGTCCTTCCTCAGCATAGCTCGCATTCCTCCTTGGGCGTCAGAAGAAGTGCCATGCATGGCCTTGTTAAAGGCAGCATCTCGGGCATGGTTTTCCTGTTCAAGAGCGATTGGAGACATGTTGCAGAGCGAGCGGTCTCAATTTTCAACAGAGCTGAATTGCGGTACTCGATTAAAAAGACTGACTTTTTGCGTAAAAGGGAGGGAAAAGAAAGTAGCGGTGATGCCCTTTTGAATGGGCAGTTTCAAGGTCCCCTAAATTAACAGTCGCGGGCTGTGATTGGTTGAAGCTCGGAGGCGACTTTTTTCTCCCGCCTGCCAAGACTTCTATCGTCACCCTAGCTCAACGCCTTCAACCGATATCAACTCTTGACACGAAGACCCTCCTGCTGCGCCTCAACCACCACCATCGGCCTGCGGATACCCGAAATATTACCCTTGTTTCGATCCTTTACACTTAGAAAGTGTACGCGTCCACCTCCACTTAGGACATGCCTCCAGGAATCAAGCAGGATCTGAATCGCTCGGGTTGGGAAACGACTGATTTCCCCTCCGTCTGTGAACGATGTCTTCCAGACAACCCATATGTTCAGATGCTAAAGGAAGACCATGGAGCTGTAGGTTGTCATGTGCTTCCCTGTTTTCGAGCCTAGCTGACTTTGACAAGGAATGCAAGATCTGCACACGACCATTTACCATCTTTCGATGGAAAGCTGATCGTACCGCCCGGCAGAAGCGCACCAACATTTGCCTCACATGCGCCCGACTAAAGAACTGTTGTCAGTGCTGTATGCTCGATCTATCATTCGGTCTTCCCATCGTCGTCCGAGATGCGGCGCTGAAAATGGTGGCACCTGGCCCGCAGAGTTCGATCAACAGAGAATATTACGCGCAAGAGCATGAGAAGGAAATCGAAGAAGGAAGGGGAGCTATCGAGGCATATGAGAAGACAGACGAGAAGGCCAGAGAGCTTCTAAGGAGACTCGCGAACAGTGAACCTTACTACAAGAAACAACGGAGGATCGAAGCAGACGGTGGAGAGGGACAGAAAGCTCTTCCAGCCCCAGGAGGAGGAGGAGCCGGTTCAGGCGGACATGTTCCAGGACCAATAAGGACGCGCGATTCACGAGGCACACCGGGAGCTCGAGGTGGGGCTAGGACAGGGCGAGGAGGTCGTGTACCTGGCGCAGCGCAAGCAGCTCCTAGTCCACAAGATATTCTCCCTCCCGCAGACCCCAACGTCACGTCCCTATTCGTCACGGGTGTTGAAGACGACCTTCCCGAACACGAAATCCGAACGCATTTCTCGCAATACGGTCAGCTACGATCGGTTGTTTGTTCACATCGCGCACATTGTGCTTTCATAAACTATACCACAAGGAAAGGGGCTGAGACAGCAGCTGAAGCATGTCAAGGCAAGGCAGTGATCAAGGGATGTCCATTGCGCGTCTCTTGGGGAAAACCAAAGCCATTAGATACAACAGATCGGGATCAGAGAATTTCATGGGCAAGAGAAGGACGAGCTATTACCAGCAATACTGCCGGGTCATCGTCAGGAGCCTCGGCCAGTGCTGCAAGAGGTGCTATTGCTGCCGCTCCGGAGGAGGATCTGGACAGCTTGGCTGCTATTGCACCGCCGCCCGGTACTGATGAGGTTCAATATGCCAGTCTTGCTGGGAATTAGTTGATGGACATGCTTGGAGTGTGTTTGAGGCGTTTTGGTTAGGCGTTTTCTCAGGGCAATTCTTGCATGGGCAAACAAGCATCACGATTGCGAGGCTGGGCAAACAAAAGTTCATGATGAACAACATTTTCCACCTGCTAAAGTACTTCCTTTTCCACCTTTCATGATATCCTCATTATCTCCTCGTTCAGTGTGCTCGTGTATCCGCAGTTCTGTAACATAAGTCAGACTAATTTATGTTATATAACCACCTTTGCCACGTACTGAATCTACCTTCCTCGTTTCCAACTGATTGTCCCTGAACCACATTCTCCCGCAGAAATTTGGCAACCTCCTCCGCATGAGCAACTTGTGTCGACATGTCTTCGCTATTAGAGGCTAATGTACGGTTCTGCTCGAAATTGTGTCGCGCTTGGAAACGGGCGGCCATGAGCGTATTCGCATCTCCTATAACTTTTTGTTAGCTTGCCATCTGTTCAAGCTCGACTGGCGGTAGTACCTTGGAAGGCGACGCTAATTGATCGCAATAAATGTCTGTAAGCAGCGAGCGCCATCTCGCGCGACATTGACTTGATGAGTGGAGTTTGATGTTGATGTTTGAATGGCGAAAAGAAAGTAGGCCGACTCGACAGGGATGTTGCTCCCCGGTGCCGATCATCTGCATCAGTCCTCGTGCACTTCACTGACGGCGACTGACGTCGTGAATTCACCACTTCACCACGTCACCACTTGTCAACATCTCCAGGCAATAGTGCTATATGAAGCGCCTTCAGCGCCCTTAATGCTCCGCAAACACCACCAGAACTAAACATGGTGTCTCTCTGGCCTTGGAAGGTATGTTCCTTTGCTTATGAATAGCTGCCTGTTTGTGCGCTGTGTAAATGCTTGAAACATTATGAATTTGGAATATTTGGTCTGCGCTAATATGGATTTGAAAGGCCGGTGATTCTGCCGCTTCATTCGAAAAGACTCTCTCGACGTTAGCTACCAGGATCTCCAAAAACGCTGCCAAAAATGATAAACTTCGTCAGAGATCAAGACGCGTCCGCGTTATGTGGACTCTATATGCCGGCTTTGCATATATACTAGCCGCTCTCCTCTTGATATTGGTGACTGGATGGAGGCGATGGGGAGCAATGGAAATTTCTGTCGTGGCTGGCGGACCTGTCGTGTAGGTTAAAGGATGTCGGATTGATATTGCTGTGACAGATGCTAATTAGGCTCTCAATTATACAGGATATACCTCGTCCGCACATCGCTTACAACCTACTACGACTATCGCATCTCTAATACCCAAATATACCTCGATAGTCTCAACAAAGAACGGGATGCTACTATCGAAAGACTGAAACAAGCAACCAAATACAACTCAACCCAACAATTACTCGAGAAGTATGGCTCCTCACAGCCGAAACAAAAACAACAACCTTCACCATCCGTATCACGGCGTAAGTCGGAAGGACCTCAGAAACCAGCGCAACCACAAGGGTCTCGAACAAACATCCCACCACCTCCCACGGCAAATATACCGCGCCCTGCACCTCCAGCCAGTTCAAGGCCGAACTCCGCAGCTGGCACCCCACAAGCTACGCGTCCGTCGCAGCCTCTTCCTGCCGAGGAGTTTGCACCCAACGCCTTCGAACCTGCTGATTTAGCGAAACAATATTCCTCTTCCTCCGCAACTACATTCACACAGCACCATTGGTATGATCGAATTCTAGATGCTTTACTAGGCGAGGATGAGACACAGCCCAAGAACCGACTAGCGTTGATTTGCAGCGAGTGTAGACTAGTGAACGGACAGGCACCACCCGGAACACGTGCGTTGGAAGATGTAGGAAGGTGGAAGTGTGGTGGATGCGGTGCTTGGAATGGGAAGGAAAAGTTGAAAGAAGATGCGGTATCGAGCTTGGCGCAGGCTTGGGAAGAGGAGAGGAAGGCAAGGGAGAAGGAGGAGGATAGTGGAGCGGCTGCTGAAAGCGATGAAGATGAAAGGAAGGGGTCAGACGGAGAATCAGAAGTAGGTTCCGCTGAGGATAAGGTGGAGGAGGAGCAGCCTCCGGCTAGGTCTACGAGGAGCAAATCGAAGGCGAAGAAGTAAGGATGTGGGCTGGGTAGACTGAATTCTGTGTTCTACGAGGGCCATTGCTAACTATACGCTTAGATATATATAGCAACCTTTACGCTATGTATAGCATGGACAGTCCTTCCTAATATATATTTAGCAAACCTTCGAAATTCTGGATTCTGTGAAATCTGATATGTGCTCCTGCTAATACAATATTATAGTCACTTATGCAAGGCATACCGAGCCGGAAGTTCAACAAGGCTTGTGTTGGATATCAAATAGGTTGGAAAAGACATCCATAACTCTTGAAATTTCTAGAGTCTCAAACCGAGCTCTCTGATCACCACTATACGACCCCGTCTAACCAGAAAGAACGAGGTCCGCAAAACATCCCAAGCGTTTCCGTATCCCATCGCCACAAGCAGGATTCGGATCACATCGTTTTAATAATACTATCCACCACAAAAGACTGCATAAATCGCCAAGCTAGGCCATTCGATATGCTACACCCCAGTAAGCATACCCTCCCTTCCCATACTATACCTGTAACTTATCCACCCCTACCCATTAATCCAGAATCTAGCTGCCAAGGACTCTGCGCCGAGCATCAACCTCCATCTACATCCCTATCCCCATCCCGAAACTCCTCACGACTCATCGTCATCATCGGCATCAGCAAAATCGACATCTTCACCATCCCCAACTTGGAAGCTTGGAGTAAAGGCCAAACGGCTCATTGCCGAAGTGTCGTCTTCCTCGTCTTTGTTGGGAGATAAGGGGCGAGAAGGGAGGTAGGGGCTCTCTTCTGCGTAGGGGGATGTGGAGAGGGTACCTCGGAGGGTGTGCGGTGACGAAAAATAATCTTGGGGTGTCGCCTTGGGTGGACGAGGTGTTTGAGTCCGCGCGGGAGTGAGTGAAGAGGCGGAATCTGAGCGATGCTCCCGAACTTTGGTAGTTGGACTAAGTGGGACATTCGCATACTGACTGAAAGTTGATTCTATTGCGGGGCCATCGAATGTCGGAGTCCTGGAAAGAGTAGATTTTCCAGATGTGCTGACGGAATTGGGAGCCGTTGACTGCTGTTTGGCAAGTGCAGCATTGTTTCGCGTCCGCCGTTTGGAAGAGGAGGTGGTAGTGGCTTTGATTTGGGTAGGTGAGTTGTAGAAGGTAAAATGTTCGCCGAATCCGCTCTTCTTAGTACTTCCCCTACCCTTATCCTTCGGAATCGGTGTTTCGAAAGGATGCGAACGAGTATTGACTTCATCAAGGAAATCATGAATATCATTCTCATCCCCATCCGAGCCGAACTCATCATCGCTAGGGGCTTCGGATGGATCTTCCTTCAACTTCTTCAAGAACTCGAGCTTGCCACGACGACCTTGGTTCACATCCTCCTTCGAGACTCTACCTTCGACGGTATCGTAGACACCATCCGTCGACCCTCGAAGTCGGGGACGGAGACTCAAATCTCCATACTTCGATGATGGATCTGTACGTGAACGATCACGCTCTCGGGGGTCATCTCGCTTTGGTCTTGGATCCGTCCTTGAACGAGCGTAATCTATAGGCGGCAACCGGCTACCCCCCTCGTACGCTATGCCCATCAACCTCCCATTCGGCATAGGTGGCACGCAATTCATTTTCATCCGAAGATCTGCCTCCTCATGTCGCTTCCGCGCCTCCTTGCCCTGCTTCTCAGCGCCCTTCAACCATCGCTTAGTAACATCAGGGAGCCGTTCTTCGATGCCAGGACCCAAGGCCGAGACAACTTTATTCCCAGCAATTTGGGTAGCCTTGGAACCTGTCACGAACGCTGCTTTTCCTATGGACCTTCCAGCCTGTCCAAGGCCGCTGCCGTATAGTGCTGACGCGAAGCCTTTGGTCGCTTCAGTCAGGTTGCGAGTTGTTGTCGATGCTTTTTTATAAGCGTCGGACCACGTGCCTTCGAATTCGTAGGCAGGGATCTCTGGGGAAGCTAAGTTTGAGTTGGTCTGGCCTTGGACCCTCTCCTCAATGAAGTCGTATTCATCGGACAAGCCGTCATTCCAATGGCCTGGCTTGATGGATCCTTCCGAGTTGGGCTCTCCCGTATTGGTGTTCTCGATATTCGATTCGACATCATCGAGCTCATCAAAAGCAGGTTCTGTGGCGTACGACTTCGTGGCAGGAGTCTTGGGGACGGATTTTCTCCGAGAACGCTTCTCCTTTACTGGTTTTGTGGCTGACTGGAGGCCTCGATCATGGTCCTCTACGCCTGTGGTTAGTGGTGGGCTTTCTTGATCCATGGCTAATGTAGACGTGGGTTCAAGAAGAGCTTAAATGGACAGCACCTCCGCTCATGCGGTGAGAGAAATGCCAAGAAAGAGTTGAGGTGTTGATGTTGGGTTGTCAACGAAGCCGTGATCCAAAAGGGTGGTGTTGGCATGCGTGGCTAAGATACTGCAATGATGGGCGGTTATAATTCGCCAGCACATAAGCAGTGGCTGGTAAGACGTGATTGCTCATTCACGTTGCAGCCTACTTCAGGAGGCTACGTTGATTGCCAAGAAAGTGAGACGCTTTGGTGAATGCCAGTGCAGGTTCAGGCAGTTGACTCCACTTCGGAGTAAAATTGGTTTGCATCGGAAGACGTCGGTAAGACAAAAAGCGTCAATACATTTAGAAAACTGCTAATTGTGCGCTTCCGTGTGCGTTTGACTTGGACCGGTCTTTTCACGTTATTGAAACGTTGGTGTCTGTTAAGCGCTATAGGTAACCACGGAAACGGACATCTGCTGTGACGAAAGGATTCGTTACTCATGAACTCAGTACACACTCAAGTCGATATACCTCACTTGCATCACCATAGTTAAATTCTGTAAGCCTCTCTTTTTTAAATATATCCATTACTTTTTTAGAATTAATTTATAGTTTTTTTACAACTTTTTTCTTACTACCCTAAATTGACTTGGTACTTTAAGAATAAAGTAGAAAGCTCTTAAGGTTGGGAAAGCCATTTGATACCTTTCGCAGAACTTCAAATACATTCGTATAGGCTGGTGACCTTTCTATCATAAAGTATACACATCTTTCTTACGTTAGTTGCATCAGCTATCAATCTACCTGTAATAGCTATTAAAAATAATATTCTTTAGGAGAGTAGAGATACTAGCACAGTCTATGATAATATTTCTAGTATATGTTGCTTAATAGCAATATCTACAGAAGAAGGGCACATTGTTGCAGTTATGGCTGCGGATCAGGATAAGGGGATGAATTGTCTTTTCTTGTTCGGCTTCGGGTTGCAATTCACGCTCCTGCTCTTCGTGAAGCCTCGCCTCCTGCTCTTCGTGAAGCTTCGCATCTTGCTCTTCGTGAAGCTTCGCATCTTGCTCTTCGTGAAGCTTCGCATCTCCTATGCTCTCCACCCCAACAGCCTGGCAGTCCATTCAGGGTATCTTCCTCTGTCGGGACGTTCCAGAACTCTGAGCAATCAAACTTGAGTAAACAATATAGCGAGTCAGTCAATCACTTACCTTACACGGCTATGGGCTTCAGAATCTCATCCTCCTCCTCGATTTCTCGTCCAATGGAGATAGGCTCATCTGTTATGATTTCAAGCTCACGAGACAGACAGGATTCTCGAGACCTCAGATTTCCGGAAGCAAATGCTACGAAGTACGTAGCCTGGTGCGCTACTCAACCTTAGAACATTTCTTGCAGCGCTAGAAGTAACTCATCGCCCTTATCGAAAAGCTTCAACCACGCACCGACTAAGGACATGCGTCGCCAGAAAAATAAATAAGCTTGATATGCTATATGAACATCATAGAGCTTACTATATTCGCGAAACGGATGTACATGCGTGTCGGGCGCCCTTCACGAACCCCACGATTTTCACGAATCTTCCTCTAGCATCGCTTTTCAACCGCCGGGTCCGGCCCAAATTGCTATAACCCTCATCGACTCGATTCGGCTCGAGAGGAACGGGCAATTACATCCCGTTTTCAGCCGAAACCCTGGCATTGCACCAACAAGAGCCGCCTCCACCTCCGCACCCCGTTCCGCCATTGTAGACGTAAATATCAGCTAATCCTCTTTACCAGTATCTCGGTACTCATTTTTAGAAAGGGGAGCAATGTGCTTCTCACTTCTCCATTGACTTTCGAGTGACGTCTTCACTAGGAGGAAGAGTCGTACCCATATTGCTAACGGATCCTTCTGCACAACTTGGTCATCTTTTATTCGCGGCGGACGGACGTAAATTGAAAGCACCACGTTGTCCTTTGATCATCTTGCGAGAAGCGCAGACATACTCATTTCGTGGCCTTGATGAAGAAGAAGTTGCACTTCTCACCAAGATAGCAAAGCTTACTCCGCAGAGGACCCTCTACCCATCTCATTTAAAAGTAATGCAGCAGGATCGCTGGAACAACGATCTATCGCTACTTGCGCAGCATGAATCCTTCTTTGAGCTAGCGAACTTGATATTCACCCAAGCCACTGAAAACCACATTTTCTATTCCACAGAGAACTTTCTGGCAAAAGAATCCTTCGGAAAGCCAGATCCCACTTATAGAGCAGCCATTCGAAATGCTGTTTTTCGACTACCTGAATTTAGTGCTGAAGCCCACGTGACAACCAAGGACCTCATTTCACATACGACACCCATCTCTCTTCGCAATTCTGAGTGTATCCGAGAAGCAATCGCCAAAAGGCTAGGTCGAAATTGGAGCCTCGAGGAATTGTCGTCAGCAACGGCAAAGGTATCTGATGTGTAACCTACGCAGAATATATTTTCAAGAAAGAAAAGTATCTCGAACGAGAGGAAGAGTAATTTCAATAAAGCTATAAGGTATTAAGCAAAGTGGAGGCTAACCAAGTTACATGTAAATTCAATCGCGAGCAACGCGCCTTTACTCGAGTTCGCGATCGAGCATGGAGCTGACTAACAAGCATTGCGATGGTGGTTCCTGATTAGATTTTGTACCTCCTGTTTCATATCAGAGATACAATTAACGGGCAAGAAAATAACTTCGACCGTATGAATGAGCTGGTGAATATTTTGCGAGAGTTGCGAAGAGAGGGAAGGTTGGCAGGCATGGTGGACGTGTAGGTGTACGTGAATGCCAAGACTTATCGCGTGCTCACGCGGTGAGCCCACTTCTACGCGAATTAAAACCCTCCCAGACAACATCGAAACCTGGAACCTCCTCCACGAGAAATCATCCCACGAAAAAACCACCCACGAAATCTCTTCAAGAAAGCATACTCCATGAGATGTCCTTCCACGAAAATACCACCGGTGAAAACCGTCCGTAGAAACGTTCTCCATGAGTGTCCTCATAAGAAATTGTCTCCTGGCGAATGATCACTATGTCAGAGAGCGATAGCGACGAGGAAGCTACCTTTCATATTCACGAAGAAGTTTCATCTTGCCATCAGGGTATGCCATTCCTAGGTCAGGCTCACTATGAAAAGCTAATTATTTGCTGGAACAGGTGTTGAAGGAAGAGCGGGCGCCTCAGCCTGACCAGAAAGCGAATGTTTCTGGGAACGGGGAAAAGGAGATGGATGAAGTTCTGGAGGCGCAAACCCAACTACGAGAACTCATAGAGCGCTTGGAGGAGTCGAGATGGAAGAGTCCAAGTCTGGACTGGTAATAAAAGCATCTTGCGCAGAGCAGGTCTATGTTTAAGAGGCTTGAAAAGTACAATAGGTCAAAGGAGCATGCATATTTAGTGGATAATCCCAAGGGTATGCAGGCCGTAGCACACTTTTATCCTCAGCGAAGAGAGGAAACGATAATGTATGTACCCTTACTTTCCTACCACTGAAACGCTTCCCCTCTCTCTTCCCGACCTCTGGGCTAGGACTTCAAGAGAGCTTGTCAATCTGGTAATGTGAGCCGTAGACTCCTCATTTCTTGAGATTTCTCATCCCTTTACCTGTAGCCGTCCCTGCATATCTGCATTCCTTTGGGTCGACTCGTTGAACTTTTCGAGGATTTTTGTCGACCTCCCGTCTCACCTACACTGCAAGAAGAGCTTTGGCCCCTGCCTAAATTCTGATTAGAAGACATTCTATATCCTCGAAGTTCAACTTACCTCGGCATTTTGAACGTACTGATGTGCTTTCTTTAACTCTCCCAAAGTTGCCAGGCCAGACCGTCCTTCCGCTTGTCTCTTTTTGGTTACACTGATCTCTAATCCGTTCACCTCCCGAATTCCGGATTCTTCTTACTCTCGGAGGACGGTCAAGTCTGGCGAGATATACCCTTCGTCATCGTAATGGCATAACCAACCCCAACTTCTCTTGTCGAACCTTCGCATTTGGCTTGGTATGATAGACATCCAAGCAGAGGTTTGTTGTAGAGTCTTGGGCCCGCTTAACCACGGAAGGGCCAGATATACTCCTCTTCAGAGCCTGCCGCATAAATTTTGCAACTTGCGGGTTCAGATCACAATGCACAATTTAACTTTATGCTACACACAGTTTGCACACAGTAAGCACACCGTTAAAGCTAACAACGAACTAGGCAAGGCGGCATTTCTACTTTCCTCGATCCATATTATGATGCAAATTGGCCGTAGTCTTGGTAACATTTTGGAACTCATCTTCCCTACAGAAGAGGAGTTTGGTAAAGCTCAACCACGCGTAAGCGGTGATTATGTTTTAAAGCTTTCATTTATGGTTGATTTCATTGAATGTCTTCTGCCCAGAATGTTTCACAAGATCCACACCACGTTGACAACTTAATTTAAATAGCCGAAACAGAGTCTGGTTAGCCTATAGATCTCTACCATTAGCTAAAAAGTTCAATAAATCTATTCGTAGTAAAATTATAGAGGGCTAAAGTTAGAAACCTCTCGTAAACTCTGCCAAGACCCTGCCAAGACCCTGCCAAGACCCTGCCAAGAAAAGTTTTATAATCCTACAACCTCCCTACCAAAACAGAACTTATCTAGGTAGCTAAGAAACTTATTGGATGTAAAAGAGTAGCTATGCAGTTATCGAATGGTGGTAATTTTAAGTCCATTCGTTGATGTTACCTTAAGTTATTGTTCTGAAGACGAGTGCAATATGACGAATTCGTTGTTCAATGGCGAGGGAACGCGCACACCGTTCCGACCCACCTTTTTGCAGACCTAGGACACTCGAGATACATGTTCTGAAGCTTCGAGGTCTCGATTCGTTAAATACTACGTATCCTACCAGAGCGCTCCCAAGCTGCTTGCCTTTTTCATACTTTCAAGCCTTGCCACGTTGATTACAGAGATGAGCCCAGCAAAATGCCCGACCACGAATTCGGACTGTAACGTGTCAACCTATTGCGGCGAGTCCAGCGATTCCCGCACTCTTCAAGACCTTAGGCTAGATACTTTTCCTATGTTCCGATGATGAGTTCTTAATTACTCGCTCACCTTTTTGTAGACCTCATGCCCCCACCCTTTCAATTCACCTTCACCTTCGCGTATTTACACCATTATGGCCCGCGAATCTCGCCAGGTCTCAAGACCGTCCTATTGCACAAGGCTATACTCGAGCTTCAACATCACCTGCGATGAAACAGGTAAACTTCTTGGCGCTGGAGCACTCTTGCGCGACACTTCAGCCGCTCCTCTTTCCTTCAATCCTGCGCGACATGACTCGTTCAGCTTCTACCTTGCGTCGAGTGGGAGGTTTCAACCAGGACGACAACACCTCACTTTTCGTCCCGACCCAGTTTTGCTCCTTCAACATCTGCTAGACCGCCTGCGGATAATATTGATGGAAGTGAACCCTACCTTGCCATAAAATCCTCTTCTGGCAAACGTAGTATCGATATTTACTTACGATGTTGCATAGCCAAAGCTAGGAATCACGTTGAATATTTTCAGAATTCGATATCAACCATTACCATTCTCACTACCACATACTAAGAAATGGGCGATGAAGCCGGACTCTTGCGCCTCCACGTGGTGTCGCCCGGGCAATGCAACCTAGTCAAAGTTGTAGCTGAAGCAAGAGACGCCGCCAAATGCGCGTTAGCATTCGCGACATGGCCAATTTTGAGGCCCTTCAACCATGCCATCGATATCTCGACATTTCGCTTCGGTATATCGACCTCCATCCCAACCATGAAGAAACCCTCTGAAACCCTTGACACCTATGGCATTATCTATAGAGAGTCAAGACGAGTAGTTTGGCATCTTCGGTACTCCAACAGTATTTTTGGGGAAGGAAATATACGCTTTTTCGAAGCCCATTCAGTTCATTTTCCAATTGTTTACGACACCGAATAAGATGACTTAGGCTTATAGTTCCCGGAGCCTCATGCAAGCAGTTGTGGTGCGTCGTCGCACTTTCCGGCACAGATTGTTCCTTATCGGCGGAAAGCGCGACCTATGAGCTTTAATTACGACCCATACTAAATTCCCCGTCTTGAGAAACTCACCACCTCATCTCCTACCCCACATCCATCACGGCGGTTGAGTGAAATGTCGTCCTCTGGTCTTATCGCGACGCCTTTACAGCTCATTGAGTCATTCTCAAAGGAGATCCAGGCTCTTTTCAAATCAGTATTCCGGGATTCCGATACTGATACTACCATTCACTGCGTCTCTCCTCCATTGCTAGGTATTGTCCACGACTTTCGGTTCTCATGGCGAGGTTCTACTGATGGACTCTATGAGAAGTTCAAGTTTCTGTGCGAGCAGTCTCATGAGGTCGAATCAATCCACTCGGCATGGATTGAGACGGTCAATGGTGCACAAAATGAAGATGTTAAGCGAGAGCCAGAAGTGTGGCTCGTAATGGGAATCAGCATGTGGCGAAGCGTCCGTCAAGATCGCCATACCGAAAGCCGTGTTTTTTCAAGTGACTACAATGAGCCCTTGAGATCTTTGTCTCGATCTCAATGTGTTAGATTGCGAAGAGAGCGAAAGAGAACGTCTTCCAGCCGTCTGGACATTCCATTACCAATATTCGACATCTATCAGCAAGCAGTACTGTTCCTTCAAGCCTCGCTACGTCTCAGTCCTCGTGACAGTACAGCCGTCGTCAACTTTCTGCTCAAGAACAACTGGGACTGGTTCACGATGGATGTTACTTTGAAACTCGAGTCAGATAAGCCCCTCATCCACTCTGCCATCGAAACTCTCTTCCATGCTACAGCACACAAGTATGTTAGCCTTATACCACAGGCTTTGGAGGACAATGAGATCCTTCAACGACTCTCTATGAAATATGAAGTGTCAGCTGTCACTCGTCACATGGCTAGACGGTGGATTGTTGCAATTGGATGCCGGAATAAGACGTTTCTTGAGCGGTCACGGCCTCTTTTACCTTCTTACTACGTTCGTTCTAGCGAACATCTTCTCTGCTCCTCGCAAATACATATTCTAGAAGGTGGAATTGCAGGCCTTCGTCTATGCCACATTCTTGTCTTTCCCTCTCAACCAACCCAGGATCAAGTCCGGGAAACTATACGTCAGCTCTCGGAGTTTCTTGCTCTTCCGGCAAAATTGAAGATAATCTGGACGAAGCCTGATTTACAAGTCCAGCAGCCTTTTTTTCGACCAGATGGCCTAGTCTTTCGTGCGATAGCCGATGATCTCTTGTCCCCTCGAATGCGGGAAGCTCGAACCAGGAACGAACTATCAACATGGCCAAGCTTTGTTCAGAGCGGTGGCTTAAAGCCTAGCCGGAATCCTATCACAATTGTTATTTGGGGCAGGACATCACGAGAAGAAAACTGCCACTCGAAAACAGTCACAAAGCAGATCTGCTCAACCGTGCTCAATATCCCAGATTTTCTATCCGTACGTCATGAAGACGACCGTATCATCGTAGCAGTTGAATACTGTTCAAGCTCTCAGCATCCATGGCGCGATCGAACAGTTTGGCACTCAATCCCTAAAGATCGGCCGATATTCGTCCTCACAAGTAATCCAGATCGACTTACGAGGCGTCCTGATGAAGTTGAGACATTGTTCTCCCTAATCACAGCTACCAGCGGACAATGGTGGACTCGAGGCATTAAGGATGATGAGATCGACGTTGAAGATTGGGTACGCATTGATAATGAGCTCCTCAATAGCTTGCGTAACCGAACAGAAGTTGGTAAGACAACTGTGAAGGCCATTGGATTACTGTCTAATTTTCACCTAATGATAAGCATGCTAATTGGTATGCACAGGTCGTCAAAGGGCTATACAAACTGGTTTCTATATGCGTTGCCATGTAGCTATGGCACGAATCCTCGTGGCAAAAAAGACTTTCGGAGTCTCGGCGCAAGTCTTCGCGATACAGTCTATGATAAAACTGGCTTGTTCAACGCATCGTATCGCTCAAATCCTAATCGTCGCTCGAACATCTCCGCAACCAGGCTCTGTCGAAACTGGAAACCTGAATACATCCATAGTAAAACAGGAGGAGTTGATTCGCCATTTTGTTCCTCCCGACGTATCTACTGTGACCTTGAAGGCCAATCAAGTCTCCGCTTACGATGGCTCATTCAACAGAATCCTAAGAGAGAAACTCCAGAAGCACCAGGGAAACACCTTGATTATCTCAACAGCCTTGGATCGAGTTCTGCGAAAGCAGTCATCGATGCCGGAACTCATTGATATGCTTGAGGTGAACGCTAAAGAGCATCGTGTTATGTCGCTCTTATGGAACACTTCATTCGTCACTCAGGTTGAGCACGCAATCCAGATTCAGTCCAATGCTGTGAACGAGGCTTTATTCGATCAATGGAGTAGTTCATTAGAAACACAAATTCGAGCACAACCATCAGCAATATCGCTTCCCATTGTACAACCGATAATCTGGGCTTATCCTCAACGTTCCGCCGCTGCGATCACAGCTAGCATGATCTCCAAACACTTGCAAAATGCTGATGAGTATGTTCAGTCAATCACATTGACGAGCTTCCAAGGAGAAAAGGGCACAAGAATTCCCGAAGAGATGGCCTTAGACAATGGTGGGAAAGGCATGGATGCGCAGAGAGCCGATAGATGGACTGCATTTCTTACAGTGCAGCTCGCCATTCCTACCAATCAATTCAGCGTAGTGTGGAAAAATGGGCGCAGTAGCTACATTTGCTCCTGTCCTGGACAACATGGATCCCATGACACGAACTGCTTATGCCGTTGCCGCCATTGCGAGCATTCCCGGAACTGTCAATGCGATAAGAATCACTGCGCATGTCCACCAATCTGCAATTGTAATTGCGATCATTGTCACGGCAAGACCGCGCCCCCTTCCAAAGCCAAAACCAAGGGATCAAAAACTAACGTCAAGGCTGATGAGACTGTTGATAGATATCAAGAATGTGCGACCGTTGGCTGCAAGACTATGACGAAAGTTGGAAAAGGTCGATACTGTCCACCATGCCTCTCCGACAATAAAAAGAATAGGATCTGCAAAATGCCGGGTTGTACGAATAAGGCCCCCTACGGCGGAAAAGGCGGCGAATTTTGCGAGAAATGTTCAAAGTCGCAGACCCAGCTCGACCCCACGACCCAGCGCACATGCTCGGAGAAGGATTGCAACAACCTAGCGCCGGTTGGTTCGGGTACTCGTTGCCAGAAATGTAGAACTGAGAAAGCTCGAGAGAGAGCTCAGGAGAAAGCTCGAGAGAAAGCCGTATTGAGAACACAGGAGTCTAAGTCGACGTATGAAGAGCTGATGATGTTCGAGGATGATGGAATGAAAGAGGAAGATGTAAAAGATGAAGTACCAGCGTTCAAAAAGCAGAAGTTGTAAACATGCAATATACCATACTATATGTTTTCTGTTTCAATGTAGTTAGCCAAATAGATCTAATCAGAGCTGAATAGTCTCCACAATCGTATTGAAAGTTTTGACGGTCATAAAAAAGAACTGCATTACAGCTTTCGCAATTATTGCCAGCGCTTCTGGCGTTGGAAAGGGTTCTTTAGATTACTGCCCTTTCTTGACGTGAAGACTACGGTGCGTATTCACGCGCAGCTCCAAATACGGGCAAGAAGTGGGAACTTGGCGTGACCTGCTCCAGGAAAAAGGTCTGTGCACAAGCACCAAGGGGACCTCCAGCCTCGCAACCGCCATTGGTGCGAGGGAACTACGCGGAGCTCACAGGTACGCCATAAATCAATGCGAGCCGAATATTCTCAAGGCTGACACTACTAGTAGATCAATAGCAGTCTCAAGCAGTCTCAAGCAGTCATACAAAACGAATGTCGCTCGATAACGTCCTTACCTTCAGCGCAACCATTCTTAGCAATCACGTACTACACTTAAGTCTCTGGAGAGCAAGTGTTTAACCGCTTAGATACTAGTTACTCCTTGAGCCTGCGTAGGTGCTACCTAACGAGTTAGTACTTTCAAAGCGATACGCCGTTCGAAGCCGTCCAGAATACAACGGATTGGGACATAACACAAAGGGCTTCCAGAGCGATCCTTCAATGGATTACAAGACGGTTACTGGATGAGTATGGAGGATGCTACTCAGGCTCGCACTGTACCGGTGTCCGTACGTTGCATGCTCATATACTCTTGAAAGGAGAGGGAAGGCCCCGGCGTAGGATCTATAAGAGGACAATGGCGCTGTACTATGCCTTACCTATCGGACTGCGAGGAACAGCGCTAAATTGAGCCGGTTTAGCTTTCTAGATGGATCTGTGGTAGCAAATCATGCTCAAGCCTTGAGTTACGATCTTGTAGATCTATCAATATACTTGGTGAGTAGCACAATGAGTGAGTGCGCCGAATATTACACTTGGACCATACGAACCATCACTGACATATTACTTTTGTACAGTGGATGACGCTAGTGTATGAACTAAGATTGTCTTGGAGGAAGTCGTTAAGCCTGGCGCAAAGAGCACGCTATCCAATAAGATCTCACCGATTCCTCTAGTACGCTGTACTGGTACTCTACACATGCCCGCCCAGGTCATAATGAAGCACTTCGATTTTCCCCTAAACACTGCCATGTGATGCTTTGTGACAGGGTGGATCCCAAGGCTGTGGACTGCGAATGTACGGGCTCGGCTTCGAACCTCCTGGCCCTCCAAACCAAATGGCAATCTTTTATCGAGAAGTAACAGATACTTAGGACCCACATGAATATGAGTCAGCTCCAGCATGTTCCTTCGAACCAGCTAGCCAATGACATCTCAGACCGATCGTGCAGTCGAACATGCAGGCCTACCCACTTTCTCTTCACATCGCTCCAAACAGCGTTACTCGTGATAGTAACGAATCTAAATTGACTTTCGCGAAAATATTCTACCCATGGGAGCTGGGCAGCCTTAAAAAAAGCGGGGGTCAGCTCAGCTGGCGCATGTAGCGGAATTGCAAATGAATAGCGATTATGCGTACCATCCCGAGTGCTCGTTTAGATAAGTTTCACTACTCTCGAAAATGGGCTTCTTCAATTATGGTTTCTCTATCTTGATTGGCTTACTTAATCGCAGCGGCCTTGGGATGTATAAAGCTGGTCAGGAGAACTCGCCGTTCTTCATGTTGAACGATGCGGGCCTACATTCAAGATATCAAAACGAGGTAGCGGCTCGACAAGTTGTGGACCCGACACTTACCTATGCTATACAAGCCCCGAGAAACGAACGGCCTCGACCGAATATTCAAGTCGTAGATTCCGCTTCATTTCCTTCGGCTCGACAACGAAAGAAAATAGTCACTTCGAGACAAACAAGCACCAAAGCAATATCCAAGCGAAATATTTCCAAGTTATGAATACTCCAGCATGATAAAGCCGCAAAGGCGAGAAGACAAGAAGATAAGAAGACGAGAAGACGAGAAGATAAGAAGACGAGAAGACGAGAAGACGAGAAGACAAGAAGACAAGAAGACGAGAAGACGAGAAGACAAGAAGACGAGAAGACGAGAAGACGAGAAGAAGAAGACGAGAAGACGAGAAGACGCGAAACCGAGCCGGGCTCGCCAACCTATGCAGACATTATCACAAAGCCACCATTTGAAGCGATTATGAGTGGCTCATAAATATAACAGTCAGAATCTAGGATATTCTAGGGCGTCACCCTGCCTAACCAAGGTATTTCTGAGCAGTTACCTCGATTGCCTCACTGTACTGCCGCTACCAATCACCGCAGCGCAAGCTTCAAAGCTGCTGGTGATTTTTCGCACTTCATCCCCATCTACTAAAAGGCCCACAACAACGTTCGGAATCACCGTCAGTAATATCATTTCCAGTTCCACAATATTTTGGTCGCGGAGTTCCTTGGTCCCGACATTTGAAACCTCCTTCTGCTGGCCCCATAGTTGAGAACTCGCATTGTTCTTTTAACAAAAGCTGAAACACATAAGGATCGAGCGTCTACGCATAAGAAAGAACCGGTAGAACACTCATCTTAGCCTTGAAGGATACCGAAGCCAGCACCTTGAAAGTCTCCTCCTTAAGTATGGACCATTCATCGTTATGACGGTTTCGCTCCTGGAAGGTCACAACAGTCAGTCTTGCCCTTCGTCTTTAAGATTCAATCAAGTACTGGACGAAGTCTCGCCCATACTATCTTCACTTCTTTAGGATACATGACTCGCTCTTGGAGTATTGGACCCTTTCGTCCGCTCGCTAAATTCTTGGTGTTCTAATCACAGGCTTGCTTGTGAGGCTCTCATCCGCTCCCAGATAGTACGATAGACGCGTCGGACTGGGACAGTCCGCGGCCATTTTATTTCGTATACCGTGGATGCTCCATCTTATCGCCTTCCAACTCACCAAAGTCGCCGGGCTCATTAGCGCCCTGCGCATTGGATCTATATCTGTACGGTAATTGGGTTCTTCATCAATGAAAACGCTATTTCTCCTATTCTAGGACCTTAGTGGATTTGGGGCGAACGCCATGTCAGAGCTAAGTGGTGAAGAAAATGCCGCAGAGATCGAGACCGTTCACAATTGTGTTGTCGGTGAAGTATTGAATCGTGAAGCCGCGATTCCTTGAAGGATATTGGTGGGTTGATATAGCCCGTCATCACCGTTTGCTGCTGATGTTTGCTCATACGACTAGAACATACCAACATAAAATCATGTTACAAATCAATGCGTTCGGAAGCGATTTAATGGCTGAGTTGTATCTTCTGCAATATCAGCCCCGAGTCCTGAAACGTCTTCCATTCTAGTATAGTTCTAGCATGTGCAGGAAATACCACTATTCAAAATCTTGCAGCCCCGGAGAATGCTTGAAGGCGTCAAAACGTCGGAAAAGTTTCGTATCTCATCGCTTCATGCTTAGCTAAGTGGATGATCCTCTCCTCCTAAAGAGCGCCACACGTACACTCCGCGGACCTTTGGCTGAAGGATAACCGCTCTTGCTAAGCTTCCGAGCCAACGCTTTCCCTTTATCTTAGATGAAGCAGATCGACTAGCTCGAAATGTCCCAGTTGTGTGGGATCAACGGGCCTTCTGGCAGCTGCCGTGCACGGGACGAATATGTCCTTGGCCTTTCGGCGGAGGTCCCCGCAAAGCCACAACGTGGAATGAATTATCAGCCGTTCGATAATTGAAATGGAATTCATCTAGATGGCTCCAATGCTTCGGAAGGGTAGTATGGTTCACGGTGGAGCCGTAGAATTAAGCCAGTTCGCCACATTCGTTGTTCGAGAATGATCAACTTTGACGATCATTAACATTGCAATGACATCGAAGATCGCAGATTGATGTTATTACATGCCTTCAGCGATCTTTTGCGTCATATGTCAGAACTATCGGGTCATCCCGCGGCATGCCTTGATTAGCTTCCAGTAACAACTCGATTCTAAAGCAGACAAGTGTACATCGAAAAGAAAGCTATGCAGTCAGAAACTTAGTGTACGAACAGACTGTCATGAGTTAGGCATAACAAATAGAGACGGATGCAATGGCAATGCTTGCTGATTTTCCGTCAACAACCTTCGCAGCATTTTGTCGATATCAGCGATCTCCTTTAAGTTAGATCTCATCTTGCTAGCTCAGCATCCTAGATGCTTCGGAAGTGATTGTAGCATATCTAGATCATTCATTCTCTGGAGGAGTTCTGTGCAAAAGATCTCTGCAACGCCATTTCCCGCAAAAGCTTGACGGCCAACTACACTTTGTATACCGTAGAGCGCTGAGATTGCTTGGTTTTGAATGTCTGATTAATGAAAAGGCTGGCTGGTATTGGAGAGTCGGCACTTCCAGATATTGAACGACTAGGATCTCCGCGTTAAGCTCACGTTACGAAAGGCGCCGGAAGGGATGGTCTGGACTTATTTGGAGTGGTATTTTTTTCGGTCTCGCGTTGGTCTCATGATGCGGGCGACTGTAGCTTCACACCTTCCGGTTGACTGGACCTCACTGCCTTCGCAAAAAGTAACAGAGATGAGCATCTTCCTTAAGAAGTGCAAATTGCCTCGACGCTGAAACATGGACACCGGTACTTGCAAGGAAAGGTATTGACGCAGTTAAGAAGTATTCTATTAGAATGGTTACCGACGCTATACTTTATTGATTTAACGCGCACTTAGTAGAAGTTAAAAAGCACGTTAGTTGGCCTTTACGTCCCTTTTAATCCTCCAACACTATCATTAATACTACTGCACTTAACATCAAACACTACTCATGACAAGCTATTCTATTTTGATAACCATGGACTCCAATCTCCATAGTAAAAGCCTCCCGTTGCGCCCTTTCCCCTCTCGTTTCAACTCTCCTTTCTTTCATACAGACATAGACCCTACCGCTAAAGCCATAGATGGGGACATAAGAAATGGAACTCTGTAAGCGATCATGAGACGGCAGAGCTTGATGTGAGTGCGGTACCCTCCGCACGATAGGAGCGATAACCAGCGCTACACATCTTTTCTTTTGTTGAAGAGTCGTACAGCAAATCTGGAGGATATGCTTGGTAGAAGATCAACGTACAACGCTGCTGGATTCTCGACGGCATGCTTGGAAAGATCGATACTCGAATCTTAATATTGATCCCATGTTCTTCCGCGAGTTTGTGCGTCTCCGCCTCTATTGATCTTTGATGGAGTAACGAATCGTAGCAAAACCACTCAACTTTGGTGAAGTCCTTATGTCCCTTCAAAAGTAACAGCGAATCGCCGAATTCTTTTACCGCAAAACTGGCATCGCAACACTAAATCGTGCATCATGTCCCTTCTATCATGTCCCGTTTCACTCATTTCCCCCTTCGTCTCGTGCCGTTCGTCAAATAGTTTCTGGGCCACAAGCAATGACGCAGCGTGTGTGCGCTGTGCGACCTAGAGTGATTATGCCTGAGCCGATTCATATCGCAGCGCATTCTCATACTCTTCTCGCCCTCATCTAAATATGTAGTGCGTGCACAAATCTAGACATGAATGTTACCTACGTGTCGTCTATAAAGTGAATAGTCGTCTCTGATGGGCCATGGCAGATACTGGACTCTGTGTATTATCTTGTTGTAGTTAGGACAGCTTGAAGTCCAGAGCTGAACAACAGCTTAGTGTCGCCTATATAGGTGAAGAAGCTCCCTCTTACTACTCTTATTACTGCTCATGATTCGGTTCCAAATGGTAGTTTACCGCTTCACATTCGATAGAATATGCTAGAAAGGAACGACTGTCCTGGCCGGGACATCCTTTTCCTTCATAATGAACGAAACCCCAAGAGGGCCATTGACTCCGTTCCTTGAAGGCTCATTAGCTTAAGATAAGGATCAACTAAATGTCTCATAGTGTCTCATCTTGAAGGGAAACACGCATTTCAAAAATAAGAGTGCCAAGCGTCTTCTTCACGATCTCTCCACGGTAACTGTTAGTTGTTAGTCTGGACCACCGCGGTGATGTTCATTCATAAATATTGAAATACGTTAATCAAATGCATAAAGGTCTTCACGATTATCTGATCGGGATGCTCTTCTGAATAGTGCAAGTCAGGACAGCTTTGTAGCATCTGATGCAAATTTTTGACTAAACTACAGAATGATGGGATTTAGGGGAGCCTATGAGAGTATGGAGTATTTTCTGACCGAGTGGCTCGTCTCATTTTATAGTCAGAATTAAGTGGAAAAGGCAGATACATAAAGGAGTGGAAGTGGCAGTGTTGCCCGGAAAGGAGTATCGCTGAAATAAGAAACACGAGAGAGAGCCATGACTACGGACACAATTGACAGTTGTACCCGATTCCCCTGCTCATAGCATTGAGATCACCTTCGATTTTTCTTGGGACCTCCGTACTTTCCCGCCGCAGCCTTCTCTGCAAATGAGTCTTCTTTTTGGGTGGGATCTGTATTGACTGGAGTCGGATATAGATTCTGGAGTACATGAGATGCTGTTTCTTCCGAAGGATGCTTGTCCATGACGGACATGATAGTGTGAATATCAACATGGTCATGAATCCTCTTGAGATTTTTAAGAAGAGCTCCATATGCCATCGCAGTCAAACCCGAAGTCGAAATAGTTGTAGGAAGCGGCGGGGGTTCTTGCTTCGTTTCATTGGGCTTGCCGAGTTCCTTCTCGTCATTCTCGAAAGCATTATACGCACCCGACGACTGCTGATTGGTCAGGTTCATATTTCCGACGACCTCGGAAGTAACGTTATCTTCCTGGTTCCAAGTGCCAGTGACCTCGGAAGTAACGTTATCCTCCTGGCTCCAAGTGCCAGCGGCCTCAAAGGAGACGTTTGCATCGGCATCCTTATTTTCTGTGACTGGTTGAGGGTCAGGCTTCTCGTCGTCGTCAGGCTTCTC
>AJFK01000468.1:0-18221 GCA_000467715.1 Hysterium pulicare CBS 123377
ATCGTCGAAATGAGTGTCTTCGCCATTCTCCTCATCAGAGTCCTCGTGTTCTTTCTCTTCTTGCGTCTGAATCGGCTTCCATAACTTAAGTTTGAGCATAACAGGAGGGAGACGCATAGCCTGTAAAACATCGTCATATGAGTCACAGGTCATAAGGTTTTCTACACCGAAATGCATGATGGAACGCTGATGCTCCAAGAAGTAGACGAGTTTCTTGAGAGGGTGATTGGAAGGGATTTTGTCCATTTTGGTGATCCCTTTGATATTCCCAAATAGAAACATCGCAAATCGAGCGCGTTGTAACATGAGTATGATTCGATTGATCAATTCCAGAAAGCCGACTTCTTCGCAGATGACCCAGTCAACGAAGACGACGTCAGCTTGTTGTCCCTCGAAAGCATCTACCGTGCTGACAACAACGCGAGACATGCGCGAACCAATGTCGCCGAAACGTCGGGAACTGTCCTCAATCATCCGGGTCGCGACCTTGATTTGAGAACGATATGGGGTGATGTAGGCTATCCGATCGGGTGGTACAATCTCCTCACGGACGCCATTGCTGTTGACAACAGTCTTATGCTTCATCCCTGCAATGAATCGCTTGAGATAATTCACTGTAACCGTCGCTGAATATGTGTTGGATCGCGATCCGGAGTCATCTTTCGCATCAGACGCATCGCCTGTGTTGATCAACATAACAGGTTTTTTTAGGCCTGTGATGGGCTGCATGACTTCGATGCAAGCCTTAACGTGATGGGGCTTCTCTGAGCCTGGCTGCATATGAATTTGGTGTTCATTGTCGCAGACGCTATTGAACATTTTCGGTATGAAAGGCGTGCCGAACCGCTCAGTCGTGTTCAGACGATGGCACTCCAAGCCCGCATCTTGTAGCCTAACGAAGAGAGGGTAGGACAAAGCGGGTTTGAAAGGGTTGTAGTATATTGGAGCGAAGAGGCTTGGCGGCAGTTGATGGCGATCACCAATTAGGACCCTAATCCTGCAATAATGATATAATGAGAATAGTGCCCAGAGGTCAGGATCACACACTCGCGAAGCTTCTTCTATCCCAATGAACACTGGCCTGATAACCGAATGCACATCTTTATCAGCGGCAAGGTTTATCGTCGTAATGACCACATCAGAGATCTTCAACGCCTTCTTCATAAGCCGACGGAGAAGCTTCTTCCTGACTTTCTTGTCGGTATCGGAGAGGCTCTCGCCGCTGACGATGCGATCGTGATACTCGAGAAGCTTTCGGAACTGATTGCGATACCTGGCACGGGTAGGTTCTGGAAGACGCTGTTTATAAGCATCTGTTTCCGGCATCATACCGCATATCTGATTCATGAGATGAGCGGTGGATCCCACTTCATTCTGGAAGCGATGGTCCTTAATGTGATAGTGCGGACCTTGGCGACTCTTGATGTATGCCGTTTGGAGCAGATGCGAGGAGTATTGCTCAGGATCAGCCGAATCTATCACGTTTGCAAGAGGTATGGATTCTGGAAGCAACGCGCCATTTTTGAATTCTGGATGGGGAATGGCAGACGCAGCTTCGATTTCAGTTGCGGACGAGTGGTTTCGTGATATCAAGGGTGGGCGATGATCATGTTCTTCCGCGAACTTGGGATAATCGCTGCTGATTTTGCGATACAATTCATCCACGGTGACATTGTTAGCGGCTACGAAAAGTAGCATACCGTTGCCAACTTCCCATACCGTAGGCTTCTTGGGTGCTGGTACAGGATCATCCCGCCGAGTATCATGATAATAATTTCTCTCGGGATTAGCTTGGTCAGACTCGTCATTAGAGTCCGAATCGTCTGATTCTGTATCAGAACCGACTTCATCCGGATTGACTGCATCTGGCACATTCTTCTTGACTGCCATGTCTGTGGATGACGAAGCTTCTTTTGATTCAGTTGGCGCGCTTGTCTTGACTTTTTTGTCGGTGGGTGATGAAGCCTTGGATGCGTTTTCTGGGCCGTTTTCGTCTTCAGGCTCAGGCTCAAGGTCGCGCTCTAGCAACACCGCAAGAAAAAGAATAAAAGCTGCGCGTATGAGAAGATATGACTTCCCAGAACCACCGGTTCCATCGAGAATGCCAACGGTGGCTATAAGGTTCTCCTCCCAATGATCAAGTACCGATGACTGAGCTGGGTTAAGTCTAGTGTGCACCCATCTCACCAATGCCGGTCGAATGTCCTCGGGCATTAAGTCGTAGATACCTGTGACGGGCAGAGACTCTAGATCTTTGGCAAGTAAAAGGTCTTGGTAGTCCTTTAGACATTGGCATTTTTCCTCATCCACTACTGCCTCTCGCCAACCGTAGTTCAAAACCCGTAGGCCGTTGAAGATACGGGAAATAGTCTTGTGCGAGTACATAGCATATAGATGAGCCGGTTCTGGCTTCAACATGGATGCTCGCCGCTGGACCTCGATGGGGGATTCGTTGAGCGTGCCTTCATCAAGAGTGTGAAACTTACGCTCATCGAAGACGCGCAATTCTTTATCCCAGTACCGTTCGACACTAGCAGTGATGCTATCCATACTAGAAACAATGGTAGGTTCTATGACTTTACCTCGCCAGCCATGCTGGGGTTTCATCTTGGATGCCTTGCTCAAATCCAGGACGAACTCCGTATCAGTGACCAGTGATGGTCTATCCTTCTTCTTTTCCTCTTCTGATGGAGTGAATGTCATGATATAGGACCGATGCATTGATTGACCTTTCGAGTCCGTGTGCGCGGTTCCAGGTACTCCGACGAAAGTCGCCTTTCCATGATAAACTGATGCGATGCCAGCTTGGAATTCATTCTCACAAGCGATCCCGATGCCATAAATATACATATACGGCTCAAACTCTTCATAAACAGATTCGGCTTCGGTGACGAAGGACGGGCGGTCACCGAAAGCTTTAACATCTTTCTTGCCGACCCTAGAATGGTTGGGATCCGTCAAGAATAACTTATGAGGATTCCATCGGTTGAGAATACTGAGTTCAGAATGAAGATCTGCAAGCTCAGCATGAATGTCTCGATGACGGACAAGCAGATGTTGAGTCTGGCGTAGCCTTAATGCGTATCGAAGGGAATCGTGGACGTCGTTGAAGCTGTCGCCAGTGACGAACACGTTTGACGCTAACGGTAATCCATTATAGGGGACTTCAAGCAAGAAAAGTCTACGTCCAGATCGGAGACCGCCTTGGAGCTGGGCGAAGTATGTTGGATCATTCTCACTGATATGCGGGAAAAGGCGGTTTAGCAGTTTCTGATACTTGGCATCAGACACATCAGTAGCACAAATGATGGCTACGTTGATGGATTTTATGGACTGCTTGACGTTTTTTGCCGTCAGTTGATAGTAGGCTTCATGGCGAGGTTGGCCTTTGCGAGAAGTGTCAATGTAGTTGAAGTCCAACTGCACTTCAGCATATGAGCGATTCGGGCGTTGCCGTGTGATCTTGAGCCTCGCTCGTACTTGATCATGCTGGATATATTTGGGCTTCTCCCAAAAATGTAGCTTTGTTTCTGGCTTATCCGTGTGTTTGACACGTTTCTTTTCCGATTCAAAATACTCATCGCGCTCCAGCTTTTCGCGCTCTTTAGATGACATACGGTTCTTATTGGCCTCAAAAGCTTCCATGTCTTCTTCGTCGACTTGGTCATCCAGAAAGCCCTGACCTGCGTAGTTGATGCGACCCATGGAGAGGATGCACATCTTCTCTTTGAACATTCTGAAAAGACGATCACCAGATACGTCCCAGTTCTTGGTTTGCCGGAAGTGATCCCTGAGTTTGGTACGATTACGACGAGTCAGATCCAGGCCTTGAAAGTCCGGATGCTTGGTATCCTGTAGATGCGTCCAGTATTGGAAGATCTCGTCGTCGCGAGGATATATAGGTTCTCGCGGCTTCGTCTCCTTTTCTTCGTCGGAAGGGGAACCATTGTCTTCATCGAGCTCCGACTCCAAGTTGGTTGCGCCAACTTGTTCACCTGGAGATTGTGACTCGTTGGGATCTGGGACAATAGTCTCTTCGATAGCAGCTGCTGATGGTGTGGCTTCGAGATCGGCAACGGCGTTGCTGTTTTCCCCAGTCTCGGGAATTGAGGAGGTATGGATATCTAGCTGAGTTGAAGGGGCGGTGGGGGGACCGGGAAGAAGCGGTGGTGGTAGAATATGGGATGCTTCGGGTTGTGATAGCATCTTGACATCGGTCGACTGCGAAACAGCAATAGGCTGGGAATTGTCGAGGGAAGCCGCTACTCCTGTTTCGTTGGGAGTCGATAGTACTGGGACCGCTGAAGTTTCATTTGCTTCCTTGGGGTTTTCGGCGGAATGTTCAGTAATTTCGGTTTCGGCAGCTTTGGGAGCTTCCGTGACCGGTGTCGCAGTATGATCAGTGCTCTGAGGAGGCTCAGTGATTGTGACCTCGGAAGTACCATTCGCTTGTGCAGTTTGAGGGATATCCTCTTTGATAGTCGCACGCTCAAGCCATAGATCATACTGTGTCATCTCGCTATGGCTGAACTCCTCTTTGTCTGTGACCAAAGATACCATAGCTGGCATGGTCAATGTATCTGGAGCATTGAGCTCATGTTCCTCATCTGAGTCAACCTCAGAGGCTGCTTCGGCGTTCGAATCTTGCGGCTCATCCTGGGTGGGAGTCGCGTCGTGAATATTCACAAACTTCGGCTTTCCGTCGATACCGATGACGTAGTGTTTAGTCGCGAGCGTGCGAGCGAAACTGTCGCGGGTGAGGTTCTGGCGACGCTCACTACGCCTCAGCTGCGACTCCATTTGGGAAGTGGAGCTACGTGATTGTCCTCGATGTTGGCTCTAGATGGAATGTGTGACGTGCTTCGAGTCGTTGACAAAGTTCAGGAACAGGGAAGTAAGTTGGTATTGTGAGGTTGTCGGGGTGAGGTTGTCGGGGTGAGGAAGTTGGGTTTATCGGTGAAGTTCAGTGAGCGCCAAGCCTTTTAGCGCGATGGCCAAAGTCCGAGTGAAGTGAAGTATTGTAATGGCGTGATTTGTTGATGAGTAAAAATCGCCTCAAAGTTGGCGCGGCGGGGCTCCGAAGAGGCCGTTACTTGACAGATACGAGGTAGACTGCTCGCGAGTGTAGAGGTTCGGAAATCGACGCTGTGTGCATGTAGCGTAGCTGCCGTTGAGAGGTTGAGAGGTTGAGAGGTTGAGAGGTTGAGTGAAGGGGTAAAGAGTAGAAATCGCCTCAAAGTTGGCGCGGCGGGGCTCCGAAGAGGCCGTTACTTGACAGATACGAGGTAGACTGCTCGCGAGTGTAGAGGTTCGGAAATCGACGCTGTGTGCATGTAGCGTAGCTGCCGATGAGAGTTATGAGGTTGAGAGGCAGAGAAGTCATATGGAGGGTTGACGACGAATAGATGAGGGAACTAAGGATAGTCCTTATGGAAGGTGAAGCGTTGACTCGATTTGTGTTCATTGCAACTCCTTCGTCAACCCGACTTCACTTTAAGCGCTGCTTTTGGGGGTAACATTCTGATTCCCACGTAGCAACGAGTGGATCGTAAGGTTATCACGGAGGAGCAAGCATAGACTCCGCTTATCATCGCGAGAATTGTTGTAACAATTTTCATCATGACCATCTCGGTGTCAATGTTGCGGAGTGGTTGCTTCAGTTGTATGCGATCGTATAGCCCAGGGCCAGTTACGTTGGGGAGGCCATTGAAATCACAAGATGGCGTATGCCAATGGGGACTTCAAGTCTACAGGATAGCTCTTCCGCCAAAAAGCATTATCTTGGAGGGAGACTGAAATGAGATGAAGTTGAGCGTAATCGAAAATCCAAAGACTGAAACTGGAGATTCTAGTAACTCTGGTTCATTTGGAGCCAACAGCATTGATGTTGCCAGGCAACTTGTCGGAGTAATCAGTTATTGTAACTGAGTGACATTGGCAGCGTCTGTTGGTCGACTTCGCATTCGCAGAACAATCCTTTTGGGGGGTTTCTACATCAAGGTCAACGGGCATGTTTTACTAAGATTTTACATGGGCAGCAGTACCGTCGCAAGTAGATAATGTATACGCGAAGTACAGATGTGCTCGTCGTTGAACCCTTTCGCACCATACGCGAATTGCACACCAGAAAGTATGCCGCAACAGTTGATGGCATATGGCGGAGTAGCTGGGGTTTGGAGGGAAGGAGTACCGGAGTACAGAAGAGGCCCAATTACTGATCACAACTCTCTAAGGTAAGTTACATTAGGTGTCGTGGATTTTCCTAGGGTTTCTTCGTGGTCGAAAAGGGGGGGTTACGATATATCGAAGCTACGGATCGGGATATCGGTTGGATTAATGAAAGACCTCAAATCTGGCCATAACCGCGAGATGTTGATGCGCATCTCGCCGCGTCTCTTGACTTAGCTACAACCTCAATGAGGTTGCATTGCCCGGGCGACACCAACGGGGAGGTGCAAGAGTCCGACTTCGTCGCCCATTTTGAAAGCTGGCCGTAGCAGCAGTAGTCGATGAGGGCAAATCCGGGTTGCTCATAGTTCTAGTGGCTCGGAAGTAACACGGACTTGGTCAGTCACCAGCTAACAAACGTCGGGAATCCTTCAGCATTGAATGCAGATATATCGATTACCGTCCAGAACTTAGAGGAGTGAATACATGTCGAACACCAAGTCTTTCGCTAACTCCTCCAGATATCAACGTTGGGGGACTTTCTTAATCCATTTCGCATAACAAGTTCTGCGAATGGCGTTTAGGACAGAGGTGATGAGCTGAAGAGCTGAAGAATCGACGTGTCATTTCCGATTGTAGCAGAAGTGCTCGACGTGAGGTTAGAATTGAGTTATCAAAGCAATGGCCGGTGTTGAATTAATCAGAAACTCAGTTACGTTGATTGGTTGCTAATATTAGCGCAGTCCGAGGCATCAACAACATCCATGATCGCTCCCCCTTGGGTCGCAGCGCCTGGTGTGAACTTCGATACCTTCGATGGTGGTTGAGAGAAGTACATGACGTGTCCTTTTGCCTAAGTGGAATCTTTAGCGAATGCCTAACCCCGCCAATTATTTAGTCTCATACCTAGGTAGGTAGAAACTATGGCATATAAAACCAAGCGTCTAAATGCTCAGAGTAATGATACGGGCACTTCCCGACGCTCCTTGCGACTCATCGCGCGATGATTGATGGACTCCGATTGGGATGAAACGCGAACCTGCCAAAAGTCTTGGATGCACTAGTACTGGCACCCTAGTCTGGGAGATCTTGCCTTTTCGAGAATTCAACTATACCTGCAGGTGCAGGATTATGAACGGCTGGGTATCTTCCCGGAAGCTATGTAGCCAACCCACACGGATGCTAATGTAAATCAATGTGCCAACCTACCAGTTCAAAAAAGCGATCCGTACCCTTAGACATCAAGATCCTAACCAACGGATACGTCGAATTTAAACCAGGGCTGGTGTTTAGTATAGGGTCGGTTAGCAGCTGTTTCTAGCAAGAAGTTAAGTAGCAGAGTGTAGGAAGGCACAGAGAGGAATTCAGATAATAAGGAGAGTATAATAACCAGCTCAACGAAGACGCGAATAGATGTTCTGAAGATTTGAGATTGAGATCAAGATGTACATATCGTAGATGGGTTTTCGCATGATTGTGCGCAGATTCCGTCGTCGGGAAATCTGTGCGGACATCATGGGCACAAGATTATATGTACACTAAAGATTATCAGATGTGAGTATTTGGTCTCATGTGTACGCCTAGTGAATGCTTGCCGGTCTGCAGAGTTGCCTCTGAGGATAGTTACAAGCTCGAATTCTAATTCTCAAACTTCTAATAAAGGCGCTTGCCGCGACGACTACTTCTGCACATATCGTCATGTCTGCACTGTCATCGCGAGGTGATATCCCACGAGATATACACTCGCTTACGTTTGCGGCTTCCAGTCCTCCAAAGGATTTGTTATCCTTGCCGAAAGTATCGATAGAGACGCCAGCATCCTTAAGCAAACTTGTTCTAAACCAGTGTCTCCTTCACCGAAGGGCATGCCGACCGCATGCTCATCAACACAAAAACTGCCTGCCAATCGCGGCTGTCCAAGTCCAATACTTACGCCACCTTGGCCCTTGGGCAAGTTAACCTCATGCTCATCAATATGAAGGACCGTCTACTAATTCGAGGCCGATACCAATGCCCCCTAGCAAAAGATCCCAGCGAAGCGCGAGGAAACGTCTGCCAGCTCTAGGCTAAGACCAAGCCCCTTTCCTGAAAGCTCAGTCCAGCCGACCATATGCTCATCAGCATGAGATGTCACTGGCTACTCCTAGACTAGGGTGAATGCATCTCAAAAACTCCGTAATGGCAATATACTCAATAGATTCTCGTTGACTAACACCGGAACTACCTAGAAGAAATCGCCGTTGCTTGCTCGTCTTTGGATTAAATGTGATGCTTGATGTGATTGTACATGTGGACCTCCTCTAGTGATCGGACAGCCTACTCGATTGATGAATCCGACTGGCTGTTCTGAACAATTGCTTGGCTTATGGTCGCTGGGCTTAAGGGAAGCGACCGGGCGGAGGCATACGAACATTCAAGGTAAATGGTGGATGACTTCCCGACAGTGAAGTGCTGATGCTACGAGTGCATTAAGTGGGCGGAGGAAAAGCAACGTCCTATCCTAATGAATAAAGTTAGCGAGCCTCATGCAAGAACAATTGACGTTTCTCATGAACTATGCCGAAGGAATCATGCCAATTACAAAACTTTGAAGGTTCATAGAGAGTCGGACTGCTAACATCGCGCGTGCCAATTGCGGAGTCTGGACGTGTTGCCACTGCAGTTACTTAGCAATCACTTTCTATAGTAGACGAGATCTGCATCGCAAGCGGTCTTCGGTGATTGTGACATTGGATCATGATAGGAAAGTGAGTAGCAATACTCTGCTCGTGAAGTTTCGACGTTTCAGCAAGAATGGGTCGTCTGTCCTCCAAATCTACATTGTTTGTACCGTACAGTCTACCATTCCCGTATCTTCAATCTTTGGATCGATGAAAACCCATAATCTAAGTATGACAGCCGACACATCGAATACAGAAGCTCATGAAAGCAACATCGAGCAATCGTGAGCAATATGGTATGGAACTTCGAAGTGGGTACGCAGATTCGATGGCATTCGAATAGGTTGCTGTGAGAGGTGTCAGTAAGCTCTATGCTTCGAAATGTTCACAACTGATGAGGCGCAAGAGGTCTCCAAAGGCCAACTCACCACATCGTCCAAGTGCGTGCTGTTGCTAGCGTAGCCTTCTCGAGACTCTTTACGTCAAAAAGTAAATTGTTCTGTGCCGTATTGGCATAAGATAAACAGGAGGAGGCTTTACCAGGCTGAAGGCGGGAATGTCGTATCATCTCATCTGCTGAAATTTGACGCCTGACTACTCCAAGAGAGCGTACGAATTATCAGCGCTCGCATTCGGATGCAAAAGGGTGCCGTAATGTGCCGAACTGAAGTATAGATGTGCAAAGTCTTCGTATCTAAGACGTGCTAATATTCATGCTTGAAAAGCAAAAACTTACATGAGTACCCTTATTAACCGCGAAAATGGTTGCCGGTTTGAATATTATGATTTGATCTAGCTTATGACGGCCTAGCCGCGAGGGTGGATTGATCCTGCAGTGGAGGAACTGCGGCGATGCAGTGCATCTAGAAAGTCTACGCCTTTCTCTATTAGGATTACTGTCATTGGCGGGGTTTGGCGGGGTTGGCTAGCCGGACCTGGACCACAACCGCATCACCAACATCGCAACACTCTTGACACTATCTATGGCCGAATTACTCATGGCAAAGATTGCGCGACGTCTTGTTTGACCTATTTCACTGTCTTCTTACGACTTTTCACCGCATTCATCATTGGCAGCCATGTCCATATCCTCGGACTGGAGGTTGAGATTCAAGACTCAAAAAGAGTTCCGGAGCCGATCCTAAGTAGTATTTTCCATTCGGATGCTTCGCCGGCAGTCACTCCTTCATAACCGAATTGTCCACTCCACCTTAGATCTTTCTGAAGGCCCTTCAACAGCTTAGCACCCTGTCGTACCACAGCTATTGAGGTTATGCTGCAGTCCCTTCGTACCCTCGACGCCGCAACTGATCGACACAAACATCTTAGTCGAGAGTGATTCCATTTAGTTTATTATTGCGGTAGCACTTCTCTCCAACAATGAATGTAGAAGCACTTAGCAACGGTCAGCGCTGATGTATACATTTTAGTATATAGCTGCTTCGGATCCGAAGATACCAATCCCCCGGCCGGTTCCCCTCTTGCCCAATTTCCTAGCACGAGATATGATACGCAATACCCATCGACCCAACGCGTGTGGTCTTCGCGATTCCCTAGACTCAGGACTCTACATTCACAATCACATCATCTCCAGATTGAGCACTTTCTGTCGCAGAAGTGGAAGACCAGAGTCCCGTGGCGATGGTGGACGAGGCTTGATGATAAAGGAAAATGTAACAGAAGAGGGCGGGGTGGCGGCAGTGGGCGGGTGAGTTGGGTTCGACGGATTTTCAAATGGAAGTGAAAAGGTAGGGTGGCGGTCGAGGTGGGGGTCAAGGTGAACCTAACCTCGATGAAGCTTCATAGCCCTTCGAATGGAGATGGAAAACGAGAAAGAGGATCCGTGTCTCCTCAACATACAACACGTGTTGTAGTCTATTTATCACATCTTGTTCGATCCCACCTGCGCTAGAATTACCTTTTCCATCAGCTAGATGAGTGTGGCTACGATGGACCCAGCAACAACCAAATTAGCTGACGAACAAGATGCTGCAGGCACAGACAGTTGGAGGTCGCGGAGGGTCAAGTGGCGGTCCTGTATGAACAAGTCTTTGGGTTTATGACTTTCCTATGGTCTGATTATCAAAATGAACTGAACTTCAAAACAACTGACACTAGCAGAAAGAAGACTTTTCTGCGACTATCACGAAACCAAAATGGATTCGATGAAGGATCTCTGTACTTCTGTGACGTTTACGTCGAGAAAGGATGAACTGTCCCAATCTTGGTCCTCCACGCCGTTCTATACTACTTTGAGAAGGCAATACTTGTCCGTTGGATAAGTCGAATCAGGTGTAATAACGATACATTTCAACCTTTCAACCGGACAGCGAGTTCCCAAAACCGAATGAAAACCCACTGATACAGCTAGTGTTTGGGAGACAATCCGTTTCAGGGAGTTACTGTCAGGACTTGGAGGCGGGGGTCGAGTCGATAGTGGTAGAGGCAGAGGGTAACAGACACGGAAGGGCGGAAGAGGACGCTTTTTGGAAGAGATAGTGGTAGCGATCGTTGTTTGATATATTCTATAAGGCTGGGTTATGAAACGACCAGCCCAGCGCCGTGTAGAGATGGCACCATGACCATAATAAGATAAAGCAAGTTAGCCTGTGATTGTCTCAAAATTGACGATTCGATCTCAGCTAAGAGGGAAGTCTAGAACCTCTTTACTTATAAACAACTCCGCTAATGAAAAACATCTCGCTTGAGTGATATTCTTTCCGCTCTTTCCGTACGAAAGAATTTAGTACAACGCAAAACCGAGGCGCTTTTTTCAATCAGCGCATCGTCGGCACACCTCTTGTGCGCCAAAATTTACTTATGTTTTGAATTAAAGGCATTAAAGAACTCTAAATAGAGACAATGACCATAGTATCCGCATGAGTTTGTAAATGCTTAATATGGCTTATCAGAAGTAATCGGGACATACTCAAGAGTAACAAGCGGCCAATTCTCACTAACATACACATTTAGTTAATGAAGCACAGTAGACATCAGTCTAAATTGGTAGACCATGCCGATGCACGTTTTAAAAGTTTCTTAGTTGCTGTGTTTAAGAACACGCACTGCTTATAAACTTTTCTCGCGGGTTCTAAAATCAACAACGCACCTCCGAGAAGCTTCCCTCGCACCCGGACCGCTACCATATTTACAGGAGAACAAGTACTTCACATGGTGGATGTCAACAAACCGCAGACCAGAGGTGACGACCATGCTATAGATGGGTCGCATAAGAGTTAAATCAAGCAGTGGTTTCTCGCTCGTATCGGAAGAAGGCTTATCTAGGACTTTGTGAGCTGGAGTTCCCTCTGGTCATGGTCGTGTCCTCCTTTTCGCTAGCCATGCTAACCATTATACTTTGCGGATGCCGCTGATGCAGTAGTTCTGCAATATTTGTGCGAAACGAATGTAGCTGCTCGCAATCCAGTTGGGGCGATTCCTCTGCAAACACGTCCTTGTGGTCATAACGCGTGAACATGAAGACAAGGGCACACTATCCCCAGATGCGAAGCAAATTAAGTTTATTTCATCAATGCTTGGTCTAGGTGCAACAGGCCATATTGCTTCCGGGTATCTGTAGAACCTGACTCGTATAATGAAGAATCATGTTTGATTGAACTTCGTTTGTGTTCTGATTTTAGAAATGGCTACGATGATCTGGCCCGTACATAACATTGCTTGGAAACGGCGAACATAAAGCGGATCTGGGAAGATAAACTTTTGACCATGTCATAACGGACGAGCTTTACTTCCAAGGTGTTTACTTACCATATTCTCAAAACATCGCAATATACAGAATTTGCTTGACATAACTCAGAGTCTTCCAGGATCTGTTCGAGAGATCGGTAGAAGGAGGTGGCAGACTCTTCTATCGATTGTGAGGGTCGGAATCTCGTGGGAGCCTCTTGACTTTCATCCCTGACCACTGCAATGCAGAATCGCCTATGCACGATCGAAGGGAGCAGCCGCGTGATCACCTCAGACCAACACAACGCCCTCATCTCCAGCATGGAAGAGGAATAGCCGCACAGCAACAGGATCAGTAACACACACGTTCTCTAATAACTACAAACCCCGTGAAAGGGGCAAGGAAAGAACCTCTCGGGTACCGTATCTTGGCGACCAAAACCAGGATGTTATCGCCAAATACACGGTCAAGGGCACATTTGTAGCAAAAGTCCTGCTCTCTCGAATGTGTCTCACCTCATATCGTTCTTTGTCTCCATTCTTACGCAGAATGATTTATCCCGAAACACCCTCTTGAAGAGTTCTCTTAGCGCAGACTTCGCAGCCTCCGCTTTCCTAGTCCCCTTAGTATTGTGCGCGTATTTCTACGACATTCGAGGCGACGCATCTCTCTCGGGGACTACAGATAGACTAGGGTCTTTAATACTACGATGATGAGTCCGAATCCGGTCTCAGTCTTCACACATTTCCTGATTACAAACATTCTACACCCAAGGTCTATTCACTCAATTGATCGGTCAAGCTTTCGCCACCGCCGCTACATTCTCTACGTTTCTCGGGGGTTCCTACTCAGGGAGCGTGACCATGCATCTTTCAGCACTATTCGGAAGCCTTCCTCACAAATCTCGAATCGCATTCATTCGCGACTTGTTATGTAATGCTTGAGCTGATCTTGTTAGGTTCATTACTTTTCGCTTCGAAATGTAGCTCGTTTCCATTTCTTTTAGTCCTTGCGGCCGTTCTCAGTCAAACCACCTCAGAATAGGATCTAGCTCTGCTTCCTAGATATATATTCCCGAGCACATTCTGGGTCCCCAACAGCTGTACTACATCCTCCTCCTAGAGTCGGATGACTCGACCAAGTTGTCACTGGCTTACAGGCAGACAATACGTCCACGTCCCAAGCTTCGAGCCTGCGAAACTAATATCATGTTGATCAAAATTGGTGCCGCCAAGTACATACATGAAGATGTGGACATATCATCAAGCAATTCCGTCTTTGCTAATTTTCGAAGATTGATTCAAGTATTACGAACTACTACGCCCAAGAACATACCGGTATCTCATTCCGGACTTCACCTTAAATATCGTTATAGGCAATAGGATGAGAGGTCTGTCTTTTCGCAAGCAGAGGTCAGAAACTGCCAGTATCGTTGACTAGCGTGCAAGTTAAACGGGTGTAGGTAAAGGCTAAAGGTGTTGAGGTTCAAAGCCCAGACGCGATGCTTAAATGCAAGGATTGAGACAACACCGCAAAGACCTGGAGACAATCCTTCAACACCGTGACGCCATACTGATCTCCTCGTGGTTCCCTTTTTCGGAAGTGTCCAATTAGGTGGTTCAGTGCGTGACATTGAAGCAAGCGGCAATGGTGATACCGGAGGTTTCAGCAACGCGTTGCTTCAAGACCGTAACAGATGGGAAAGCTACAGGTTAGGTGATAGACGATTTGGTAGCTGGTCACTAGGCCGCGGATGGTGTTCGTAAACAGCAAAGATACAGCAAAAAAATACCCGGTATTCAACGTCCACTTTCTAACTGGTACTTCGTTCGGTGATGGCGGGAGCCGTAGACGTCTGTTTCTCTATCGAATCAATGATCCCGCTAATTTCGCTCCAGACCTCATGTGTCGACTCGGCTTGCCCTTATCCGCCACTCTTGCGCTGACGCCGTTCCGTATTCCTTTAAGTAGCTGACATCCGCATCAATGTTCCATTCGTCGATGACATATAAAGGCCTCAAGTTCATTGCCGCCACAATTGTCACCTCTCACGCTCACAGCCTCCCCCATTCAATATCACGAAGCCATTCAGGATATCCTTGCTTAATACTATCTGCAAGATGTTAGAGCCACCAGTGCGAACTCATATGCGAACTCGTCCTCGGCTTCTTCGCCAGCACTGCGATGGGCACCATTCCTTTCAAAAGCAGCAGAGCTCCGAGCTTGCCTTGAGTAGAAGCACTGAGGGTGGTGATGGAGTGTGAGAGCCGGAGTGGCTTGTTCGAGTGTCCGTCGTGGCCAGCGAAGCAGTAATGCTTGACATCAAGAAGCGGTTGGGATGAACGAAGGCTGACGGGAAGCCGTTGCTGTTGTTGTCCTTGTATTCAGATGTGGCGGTCGGCTGCCCCAGTGTACCGTTTCGAGCGTCGCTTGACGTCATGAAGCGGTGAGAGCGAACGAGGGTTGCTGTATCTGTACTCTGGTGGGGTAATTGATTGATTTGTTTGCCATACAGTCTTGTTGCGGATCCCAAGGTTTTTCTACTGTAAAACTGCCAATACTTTCCTTGGGGAACCTCCTCTTCTTCAGCCAAGTGGGAAACCTTCCTTAGATCTGCCAATCAAACTGCCAGAATTAGAAGAGCGGAAAATACTAGAGCAGGCAACGAGATACCAACCCACTGGAATCGATCCCGAACCCAATACCCCGTTCAAATGATGTACACCGGCGCCTAGACTTATCAAGGATTCAGTCTAAGCCTCGATACACACTTTCCGAATCATAGAACGGGATACGTCATCTTTGGGAGATCATCCGGTTTTTTTATCAGAGGACAGATAATGGACACTACCTAGTATGAGACCGTTTCGTGAGAATTGGTCGTCGAAGAAGAGGTTCGAATCGACGAACTGGTTGGACTCAAGAGAGCCATCAGCATAACAATCTTTGACCCACCTGCTCTGGGGAGAAAATGTCAGGATCGGAGCCGTTCTGGAGAAGCCGAGATATAGTCTGGCGTACGTCCTGCAGAAATGTTGATTCTTCAGACCCAGCTCCGCCCTCCGGCTGAGGGGTTATGACTCCAGCAGTGGTTTCCGCCCACTGTGAGTAGGCCATGTACAGAGATTGATCAGAAGGCATTGCCCATCTATACTATGTACTCTCTTCTGGGCTTGACTGTTGAAAGTAGCTTAGCTAGTGGCCAATGCGGACCTCGGTTGGCGTATAAAACCCCTGAATGCGCGTCCAACCTTCCTCTCTTCTTCAATTCACTTCAACATTGACGCCTCTGGAAGACAAGACCTCGTGCCAGATGTCGCCAAAGTGAGCGTAGAGCCTCCCAGTAGTCCTTCCTCACAGTCCCCGTATCCCTCAGTCCATTGGTCTGCCTGCGTGACATCCACCCCTCGCCCAATTTGGCAACTCCTTTGTATCTTGTCCATAAGGGTAGTGGGCTTCTCGAAGGGTAGAAACACTAAAAGCCCTAAATGGAAAGGCTGTGCTGCTATCAAGGTCACGTAAGGGCAAGGAGAATGAATGGGAAATCGAGAGAGCAGCGAAACGGCACAAAATGGCCAGTCCGTCTTTTTCACGTTCGATAGATGCACCAAACCTTCATTTCCTTATCCGTGATGTTTCGGGCCCAGCATTCTCCAGTAATAGCAGTAACCACTAAGATCAAACCCCCAAATTTTAAAATTCTATCTGGTCGAATAGTACTTCAAAAATGTTAAAGTATTGTAGATTTCAAATACTGAAAGCTTTTTAAGACATACATACCAGCACTTTTATTATAACGAAAGATTTACAAAAAGGTAGAAGTTGGCTGGACAGCCTTTTTAAGATTCAAAGCTTGCTTCTAGAACTATCTTCTAAAGCCTATTGTCTAAAGAAACATGTTATGAAGAAAGTAAAAAGGGGGATGTTCGCATCAGTAACACCTACAATTGGCCTTTCCCACTGCTATACCTATCCCAAACGGGCTTGGTGGACCGACCAAATGCCAGTTCACCTCCGCATACATACCCTCCAAGACCCTCATGGATCCTTCTGGAATTGTACGGCATGTGAATTTATCCTGCTGGAATATAGAGTTGCTATGGCACTGCTCTCCGGTTTGATCCTGATGGAGATGTCCGTGCGATGATAAGCACTTTCGTGGTTCCGTGAGAGGAGCAAGACTGTCAAATCATCGCTTGGATCGCTTCAATTTGATCGGACACACTGGGACTAGCATTCAAGGGGCGGGTCATCGCCTGGTGACATCTCATGTAACAGCCTATCTGTAGAGCTCTCTGCCGACGTGTTTCGATATTAGTCACTCCCTCGAAGGAGGAAAATGCAATTCAAGTTAAAAGTCGCCAATTGCAATCCTGGTATGAAGGTTGTCAAGAAACTCATCGATGACGTGCCCCCAATCTCGCACGACATTTCCTTCGTCGTTGATTACCCTCGTCGACCATCCGCCTCCAGTCTTTGTAAGAAGTGAACGTATCATATCGATCTCATCGGGCCATCTTGTTAGCCGGTCGGGGTTGCTTGTCAGAACAAATTAGGCTCGGTTCATCGGGATTGAGTGCCAGGCCCATTGGGTCGCGCTAAGGACGTTGTGAAGAAGAATACTGCTCAGCGACTACAATAATAGCGCCATCCTCTTGGCGAATAGACAGGAAATTTGGCATTGATACGATTGTAGACCATACCTACCTAGTGACTATCTTTGAATGACAATGATCGCCTCTAGACGTCCTACCGCAGAGAACGATCCTGACAGGTTGACGGTCCTCAGAAAGGTTACAAAGCGGAAGCACTGATGAGGTAGAGGTGCCGCTCTTACCATAAGCTTCCCTCGTACGTGGCAATACGACCGAATCGAAATCGATCAACGCTTCAAATCGGAAGATTGGATGTTGACGTTTAGTCTGGTTGGGCTCGGTCCGGATAATTTGAAGTTTCGACGAAAGAGAAAGACTGTCTTTCAGATGAACGGCTGTACCACGAATCCGGTCGTCACTCGGTTGAGAGGAGAATGTAAGAAGTTGACAATGTCGTACGCCCGAAACGTTACGTTAAAGCACGTGAACCTGTGAAGAATGGAGAAGATCCGGATTCGATGGGAAGAAGTAGGACGGTAATCTTGCTGGGAGCCTTCCAAGAAAGCCTTGTTTCGGCAACTGATCACGACGCCCCAGTTCAGATAGCTGATGGTTGAGGGCCGAAACATCATGCTTTGTCATGACCTGCTTTAGGATCTGATTGTCGTCCAAAGCTCGAGGAATGTCGTAGAAATAGTTATTGGTGAGGGCATGTGAAAGCACACACACGACAGATGAAATAAGAGGACTGTCAGAGCCCAACTCCAACTTAGTTACGAGTAGTTAATAAGATCAAGAAAAGCCACGAACATAGACGTACCGTTCGTGGTGAACCAATCCCAGTAACTTGAAAACATATAAGCGAGGACTGTTGTAACAACACAAGGATTCATGCGCAGCGAAGTCTGAACGGCGTACCGAAATTGCTTAAGTACCGATGCATCATCCAAGTGCATACGACAGTTTTTTCGCCATGTAGAGTTGCACAATCGCACTGTTTGAGGTCTTGGAATAACGCTGCTTATGTAGTTTTAACGGTTAGGGTAGCTTTAATAGTTTTCTTACCACCTTCCTAAAGAAGTATTCTACTACTAGAATAATAATATTCTA
>AJFK01000469.1:0-14968 GCA_000467715.1 Hysterium pulicare CBS 123377
TTGAAAGGGGGGGTCGACCTACCAAGCCTCAACAAGAATGGACTGCATATGTACCCAAGTAGGTATGTCGTGTATGGGGGTCATGCGATACCACTGTTATCTCTCTCGTGCGCCTGGCCTTCCGCATCCCGATCCCCAAAAGTCAAATTCAGTCAACAGCTCCGTCCTGCGACTTCATTGTGTCACGACATCATGGCCCAATCTGATCTGTATGACCTGACCGCTCGCCACAGCGCCAAGCCTGACCGAAATTAACCGCAACTGCAGCTTGAGTGCGCTTGGGCTGCATCTTAGATGAGTGCAATTATCGTGGTCCGGGATGACCATTGTTTCCCCAGAGCCAGGCTTTCAACGTCTGCCTTGCTGCATCGCAAATTGCGAGCTCAGATGCCCGATATGAACAACTATCGGCACTTCCAGAAAGGGAATGCTTATTCCAACCTCAACCATCTACCTAAGCATCACAAGCCCCAAACAAGCGTCGATCAGTTCAAGTGTTTGTTTTCCAGACTGCAGGATCGATTGTGGCTTTGGGGTCGCAGGATTGATTCGAGCACGAGCGTTCTCAGCTGTTTATTCCATCCTTCGATCCTCCATTCCTACGCTTGTGCCAACCAGAGTCCTGATGCAGAAGTCTTTCCAACCAAAGGACCGGTCAATTGCATCTTCGAAGCCCGCGGCCTTCGTTGACATCATGAAGGGAGACTTTTTCTTCGCAAATCTTTGCCTCTTGGTCTTCTGAAAGAGCGATTTCCATTCAATCTTTTCCATCTGTCTTCATCGTCTACTTCATACAAATGTGGCTTAGCTTTCTTCGCATCACTTCCTCTTTCGTCAACCCTGTGATCTGCGGATCACCAGCCACCATCGACTGTGCTCCAGGGGTCACATCGGAACCCCAACTTTTCCGCCCCCAACTCCTTCGTCTCTGAAGAAGAGCATCCTCTGCGTTGGAAACGTGTAGGTTATCGATAAGCTTGAATGTGTCATTCAACTCTATCAACACGTTTGTCGCGGTTTCTGGCCACCTTGCACGAGAATCATGAGAGTTTGGTGGGCCTCTTCTACTGCTTGACGTTCAAATGTTCTCGGTATGCCTCAACTTGGCATCTATCTCGCTATATGAGAGCATGTACGACGAGATGCAACCATGCTTCTTCTTTCCAGCTGACTAGACACGCTGCAACTTCAATACTTCAAGCAAACGCTAATCTAGCCTGCGAATGACTTCAATCAAAACATCGCTCATCACGAGCACGTCGATTCCAGATGCTTGCTTCAATTTCAACCGCAGTGCAGCTGACAATTGAAGGCAAACGCGTTAAGAAAGCCATCGCAAGAACATTGCAAGCACATGACCGTAAAATCATGTCTCGCCGATATCTACAAATTCAAAGCATCTTCCGGCTGCAGACTACAAAACCCACTGACTTCAAGCTTACAGTATGGCGAACACGAACGATCTGTATCGAGGAATCATACCGCTAGAGAGCAATGGCAGCAACATCCAGCTCTGGAGAGCGTCGTTGCTCGCATGGGCGCGGACTAAGGGTCTCGAAAGGGTTGTCTCTGGAAGGGACCCTCCACCAGTCCATCTAGACCTTGACCCCAACGTAGAGTCTGACGAGAGCAAACTATGGACATCAAAAGATGCCCAGGTCCAGAGGGCTATCATATTTACAACTCTCCAACATCGACAGGACCCTCCATCCCTCAGCACCCTGTATAAAAAGTCTGGCCTAACCTCGCACCACATGATGAGTAACTTGCTCAAGACCTTTTCCCCCGCAAGCATTCACCCTCAAGGCATCGAACATTGGGAAACCTTGATAACTCTACGCCTAGAAAATGCCGAATCCAGCTCCATAGAGAACTTTCTACGCGATTTCAAGAAGGGGGTGAATTGGTTAAAGGCGCCTCGCTTCAACTTTAGCGAACAGCTTATTGTGTACCAGTTTCTTATTTCGATCAAAAATGCTCTGCCGGATTAATATAAGGCGAAGTGTCTGGAGATGGGTGGGTCAATTGAGCTGGATCTGGACAGTATGTTGCAGGAAGTCCATGAAATCAAGAAGTTACAGAGAGATATAGAAATTCCCAAGACAGTTGTCTGGCCAAAACACCTATTTTAGCATGTAGTGTTCGACTTTTTGTCGTTTGTTCGCTATTGTTACTCTCTGCTCAATGGCTGCTACATATGTTTAGATAGAAGCGTCAATACGCTGAGCCTTTAGTTCAAAATTGCACACTTCAATGCCTTGCTCGCTAGTTCATACTCTACTTAGTCGCTGCTGAACACTTATGTTCGTAGCTCGAAACATCATGACTACGGCAGATTCACTTGCCCTCAAAACCTTCAACACACCATACCACCACCATCCCCAACCTCGACCAGCAGAACAACAGCCCCAGAGAAAGCTCAGTTACATCCCACCAAACCCCACAGCCAACATGAGCCAACATGAGCCAATGTTTTTCCAACTCACTCACCACCTATCCTTTCCTTCCCTTCCCATACCCACCCAAAAACCCCTCCATCCCATCTCAAACTATTCTTATCCACAGTTCCTCCTAGTCCCGTAGCATAGCCCTAAGTAGGTAGCGCCGACGCGACCCACCCGTTTCAAAACCACCGTTTTGGGATGAGACAAGTGATTACGCGGCATACAAAGTCCTGCCCAACATCGCGCGTAAGCTGCTTGCGATAAGCTAGTTTCGAAGAACGAGGGTGTTTCTGAATTCTGGGGTATCTTGTGCTGCCATCGAGTAAAGGTTCTGGGTTATAGGCTTAGTGCGCTTCGAGGTTTTGATGATTACTACGCAACTCTCAGTATCTGAAAAGAGAGAAGGAGTTGAGGCAGTAGGACAAGGTTAGCTGCACAGTAGACTCCGTTAGAGAAAAAATGATTTTTAAGAAAGCGTGGTATCTGAATGAGCTACTTTCCTAGACGTGTTGAATCGAAATCCGCCAAATCGATCTGACCTTTCCCACAAAATGCTCTTGGAAACTTCCATACCAGACCATTCCCGCCAAGATAGATAGAAATATAGTCCAGGATGCACTTATCGGATGCTGCTCCAAACCTCTCTTTCGCCTAGAACGCTCATCAAGCTGGCCTTACCAATACTGTCCTTAAATCCAGCCAGCCATACCAAGCCTTGCCGCACACCCCACGTCTAATATCTGATCCTACTCTCCGATTGTCCCTCACTCCACATACTCGACCTTCTCCAAAACCTCATCTGCACTTCCAACCCAGGCAAACAGTGCCGCCGCAAAGACATGGGCTAGTGCCCAAACGCCTCCATATCCGACTCCGCCCCAAACCTCCGCTCCTTCGATTGTGATGATTTTGTAGACCGTATTAAGCAGCGTGAATAGTACCGCAATGCTCGTTTGCGTAATTAGAACCTTGGTTCTCTTACTGAAGTGCCAAACATTATACTGGACTGTTTCTGAGAGTGATGCCGTGGCGGGATTGAAGGCGGATGCAGTAGCATCGCCGAGAGTGGTGTGCGCACCAATGGATGGCGAGAAGAGCAATGCTTGTGCGGCAACACCGACGAGGGCTAGCTTCGTGAGAAGGAGAGTTGGCTGTTCCCATTCGGCGTATGCGGTCTCGAAGGTGGGGATGCCATCGAAGTATGTGGCTAGGAAGCTCATTAATCCAAATTTGAGACTCGCCCAGATTGTGACGAGGTAAACCGCGATTGAAAGAACCGTTGTGGATAATTGGACCTTGAAGCTGTTGAGCAGGAAGCGGTTTGGAACAGGCGCTGCGGCGTTGTGGATATAGGATCGGGGGCGTAGAAGATAGGTCGGGAGAGCATTGGAGATGACTTCAACCAGGACGTAGAGCGCGGTTGTTGTGGATGGGACTTGGTAGAAGGTCGTTATGAGGTAGGCGTACGGGCCATTTGTTAGGAGGGTTAACGCGGCAATATCGATGACTGTTATTCAACGACCATTAGCAAGTCCATCCTCGCATCCTCTTGGAACACAAATAACAAACTAAAACGGGTGTCTTACAATCGTAATTCAGCCTCCACCCAGCATATAGAACGAATATCCGGTACGCAATATACGCAAGTGGTTGCCATAATTCGTTCTGTCTCCTGCTGATTTGGCTAAGCTCAGGGCCGATGAAGTTTGAAGCCGAAGACCACAGAAAGACGCGTGCGGCTAAACTGATGAAAATAAGTAGAGGAAGGCGGAAGCGTCGCGGTAGCCTTGACGCCCGAATTGGTGATGGAGAAATTCCGTTTGGTATAACGCTGGGCTCGCCGCGTGAGATTGAATTAGACGGAGCCATTGCGGAGAGTTGTAGAGAGAAAGTGTAGATGTAAAGGAATGGCAGGGGAGGCACCTCACTCCGTTGATAAGAGAGTGTGATGGTGAAGTTGACGCCGGGCAGATTTGTTGTTGTTGCGTCATGGTCTCGTGCGCTCGAGCTGTGATTGGGCAGAGCTTAATTCTCGAGATCTGCCTGGCAACCGCTCTGCTTCATTCTTTCACTTTCTAGTTGAGAAATTCCTCGTACTTCAAGTACCCTTCTTCTTATCCTTCAAGCCGTAACCCATCGCACATTGCATTGCGAAGCCTATCATCTGGACTAAGACTGCCTTTCCTTGATATGACAACTCGAGACAATGTGGAGCATCCGCAAAGATGCTCCCCTCGACAATGGTCTTCTCGAACGCCGCCGCAAACTTCTCGATGGCCTCCTTGCTTGTATCCCATAAGCCATCATACTCACCAATGGCACTCATAACAGGAATCGTAATATCCTTAGCATAGGCTTTCCAGTATGGATCCCATCCGTCTTCCCTGGTTCCGGCATCGAGTACCTCCTGGATCGGGACGGGATTGTTCAACAAAGCATGTTGCGGAGAGAATGCTGGATCCACACGCCCATCCGTAATCATCAACATCACTGCATCTTATATCGTTAGGCCACACGACAAATTGGCCTGTCTCATCCGTGACCAGCGGCGGAGGACCAGCCTTGGCAAAGTATGGATACCATGCATCGCCCAAACCCGATACGCAAAGACCAGAGAGCGGATATGATGGTGTTGAAGAAGTGGCGTGAAGAGATGCAATCAGCACCCCGATAAATCCACCAGCAGAATGTCCAGTGATCACCACGGACGAAGCTTTTGAGTCTTTGCCATATTTCTTCCAGATGGCTGGAATGATGACTTCGGGGAGACGTTTGACTTGCTCCTTCAAGGAGTTGTGCCCTGCAGATAGCGGTGGCAGAGGAGTACTGGTTTTGTATCCCTGGCGATTGGGGGAGATCACAGGAATATTGAAGAACTTGCTCAATGGCTCGATGGACTTCTGCGGATCCGCGTCATAGTAATCGGCTGCGTAGCTTCCACCGTGGAGACAAATGAGAAGTGGTGTGAAGTTGGACGCCGAAGCCGAGATAGGATATCCAAGTAAAGAGCTCAAGCCAGAGATGATATCGCCATCAGGAAAAGTAAGTTCAAGGGCATACTCGCCACCAACCTCCAGTAAGCAGATGTTACCACAATCGGCCAGTTTGACTCAAAATTTGGCCGGCTCAATCAGACGAACGACTTCACTCACATGCAACAATGAGATGCATTAATGATAGTCGACACTATCCGCCATCAGTCGATGTATATGGGAACAATGGCGCTCTCATCATTCTTTCACCTACTTTATCTATTGTCAGTTGAGAATGCCCACAATGGAATTATGTCTAAAGGCTCGTATCGAATATGTTCCTTACGGCCCCTGTAGAGAAGCAGCTAGTTGCAAGCCACTGTTTAGTGTGCTGATCGCTGTCCGGATCAGAGACGTACATATGGCAGATTATCGATAAGCGGTTCGCAGAGACCAGACAGAAGAAGAACATTTTGCGGTATTGACACTTGGGAGAAGTGATAGCAGACTCATCACCATCCCGAAGACTGCCAAGCGTCGTAAGTTAATTCAAGTTGATAAATTTGGTGATTGCCATAGTTATTTGTGATGGGGTAACGATGAAAGGAAAGTGATTCACTGTGTTCCTCATTGAGGTATCACTTTCAGCATGTACCCGGTAAATTCCTTTTCCGTACTCTACTCTCTATCTCACCTCACTTTCACAGAGTGCATTTCAAGGTTTTCGTATTTCAAGTGCCGTGCGACTGCTCCATTGCGGGCACAGCAGCGGCAGGACCACGACACATCTCGACAATGCCCAACGACTCTACGATGAGGCCATTGGCCCCGAATGCGGATCTGAATCTGGGTCATTTTCCGAATGAAATAATATCTCGAGTTGCATATTACCTTTACGAAATCCAACAGAGCAACTTCCCAACTCGGATTCCAGCCAGTTACCTTGAGGACTTCGCGCTGAGGTCCCCGACCAAATATTCAGATCTACTGAGCTTCTGCATGGTCTCCAGAGCATTCGCAAGGGTTGGACAAGAGTATCTGTTTCGACGCTGCGATCTGACATCCCAACCATTCAAGCAATGCATTCTATTCGCCCGCTCACTGCTAGCAGTTCCGACATTAGCACCTAAAGTCCTATCTATGCAATTGGGCGAACCACTGAACGGACCCTTGACCTACGAATGGGTTTATCAATGGGGGTTTTCTACAGAGATCAGATGTGATCCCAATCATTTTCATAAACTGCTGGAAGGGCACATCCGTGCACTAAAAGGCATTTCCGACCCTGAAGTTCTCGATGAGTGGGCGGAGCATGTTACCGCAGATCCCAAGTATTTTATCGCGGCTCTCTTATCTTTAGTGCCGAATCTACGACACCTCAATTTTGGCATAGCATGCCCAGTCTTGCTCGAGAGTCTTGGCCGATTACCCACGATCCCGATTCTTAGTGCATTAGAAACACTAACAGTTGGCCGTGGAAATGAGAAATTCTTATCTGCATCGACATCTGGGATTCTTCGACTACGGTCCTTGAAGAGTTTGGCAATGGTACAAGTCGGCTCTCTATATCTATCCCCTCACCAACCTTTTCTCAATCCCGTGCACGGAGCCTTGTCGAAAGTCACAAACTTGGCCATCAGCACCAGCAATGGGAGATCCAATCTTTCGGAGACCTTGGGCCTCTTTGAGTTCTTGCGTTCTTTCACCCTAGACTCACGGTATACTTGGTGGGTTCACGACGAAATGTGGACTGCACTGGCGATCCTGAAACACTCTCTTGAACGTCTGATTATCCGAATTACTCAAATCACTGATGGACCGGTCTGGCCAGCAGATATGAGGTCATTTGAGAAGCTCAATTATCTTGGACTCTATGGGTGTGCATTCCGCGAGTCACAGCTCTGGGGTCCATCCCTCGCTAATCTCCTACCTCCTTCTATGGAACGTATCGTCCTGATGAACCCAAGCACGGAGCCCGGACCATTCCATCTGTTTGAATCTTTACGACGAATGGCTCCGTCGGTGCCTCAATATCTTCCTAATCTCGAAGGAGTCGAATTATCGGAGGAACGGAGTCGAGACATTGAGGGGCTTCGATCTATATTTGTCGAGGTTGGAGTAGAGCTTCGGGTGAACAATGAAAGCTGGATTACGATGAGGCTGCCAGAAGACTGATACGCTAAGCAGACCATACACGATGGGATTCGCTGGCTGTGTTTTGGCCACTCTAGTATAGACGTATTGACATCCAGCGCTCAAGGCAGATATCGATGAATGTACTGAGTAGAATGAATGATTGACTTCACAAACGCTCTCCACATGTCGGAACGATCGTTGAGGCTCATCAATATCGATTCAGGCTGCTAAATTAAGTCTTTCCCTCCAGTTGTGTGACCACGAGACAATAAACTTTCGGTCATCTGAAATTATACAGTCAGTCATTGTAAAGTGACTGACTATTGATGCAAGGTGTATAGATGTCCCTTACGCCTCATGCCACAGATTCCTCTCCTGTAGCATTCGAATACAACACTGACTGATAGATTTCTAGATCTCACCTCCCAAATGTTGAAATAAAATCACACAGGCATACGAGATGAGGTAGAGAGTAAAGAGGTGAATTACTTGAATTGGTTATAGACAGAGTCATTTCGCCTAGCCAACAAGCGGGGATAACCATCACTCTACATCAGTACTTCACCCACCCAACTTCCCCTCTTTCGCTCACTCTCTCGTGAACACCACTTTTTCGAGCCGCTAGCCCATGAATTGTAGACTCTTGAATCAGTATCGTCTCTCATGACATTCGAGACCTCATAACCTCCTTTATTCTTAGCCGCAAAGAGATCTGAATTACGACTTCACTCGCAAAAGTCTTGGAACAATTCAAGGATTTTTGAGAATCTCGAGCCTACTTTGATATTCATCAACTCATCCGTCCCGCCCGACCATGACAACCGGAACTATGCTTTACCATCTGCCCGATGAAATAGTTCTTGAGATCATATCCTGTATCCAAGCCTTTCCACGTGGAATGTGCTTGAAGACTCTCTCAGCTCTCTGTCTAACCTGTAAGCCGCTTCTTCGCGTAGCCCAGGCATCTCTTTACGAAGACATCGATCTCACGGGTCCATTCAAACATAAAGAACTGGAGGCTCTACTCCGTACGCTACTTCTCGACAACCGTACGCTAGGCTTGAGGACTAGGTACATAAAGCTAGATCTTGTCTACCGAAACGCATGGACGAGGGAATACCCGACGTTATTACCGCACCTTGTTCAGTACATCAAATCCCTTCATATTCCACGATATCTATACCTTGAAGACGACTTGCTCCGTCAACTCCAACCAGGATCCGGCATTTCTTATGAGGCCGTTGTAGTTGTACTCTTGATCCTTTTGCCTAACGTGCAAAATCTCCAACTTAAGCTTCAGGATCCTGAGCACCGTAGGTCGTCACTCATCACTACTCTGCGGTATTCTTCCCATCGGTTATTTTTAGAGCATTTGGACCATCTGTCCATCTGTCCAGCTCTAGCTCTACAACAGGACAAACCGCATGCGCCTTGGTTATATCTTCATCCTATGACATCACTGGAACTGGGCAAGATTAATGTTGTGTGGCAGCCCTGTTGGACGCCAAAGGAATGGGATATCGGCACAGTTCACGTCACCTCGCTCCATTTACACATCGGAAGAGCTTTCTACGGGCAGATTGAATATGATTTCATGAAGGCATTTTCCGCGCTGAAGAAGCTCGTCTTGTATACGAATGATCCAGGATACCTTCACAGAATCCGTCAGGGGCTCCTTTACCAAGCTCACTCTCTAGAAAGCGTCAGCTTGATCATTGCATCGAGCTACAATCAGCATGGCATAGATACCCCTTGCCTTGGCTCTTTTCGCCAATTGACAAAGTTGAGATACCTTCTCGCACCCCAAATAATGCTTCTCGGACCTTCTGGAGGGGCGTCTTGCCCGCAATATCCGCTATGCGAAGTCCTGCCGGACTCTATTGAGCAGCTGGATCTTGATATTCGCTGGTATAAGTCGCTCGTCTTTAACAACTATGAAGTCGACCAATTCGAAAATACAATCCAACACGCGCCCCCTCAGTTGAAGTATGCGAGGTTAGTGACCGTGGGATTACCGGAGCACTTGAAGGCGGAACGCTCCATGAGGCAAGCAGAAGATTATGTAACCAGCTCACTTAAGGAGCTGATGCTATGAAAGAAATAACGCTGGAGCGTTGGCTAGGGATACCTAGAGGTATTATATCAATTCATGTATACATCATGATACGGTTGCAAGGTTCGAAAAACATGTTCCAAAGATCGTTTGAAAGCATTTTGTGGGATAGTACAAGAGTCCCCCTACAACGTACGAGAGGATTCACTATGAGTTTGTATCGAAAGCTTAATGACCTTCAATTATGTCTGTGTGATGTGCTCTTTGGAAGACATGAAGTTGATGTGCCGACGATGCCGAAAAGGGACCGGGGCCTTACCCGATGAATACTTAACCGGCGAGCATCCGAAGTTACGTCAACCGGAGACTTCAAACTATATAGCGCAGTCGACCAAATAGATCAGAAGTATATCCATATTCTGGTTCCATAACCTAAGAGCCAATTGTCCCACAATTTTGCCAGTCTCATTAAAAAACCAATACCCAAGAATGACTTCATACACCTCCGAATACCCAGATGTCCCTTTCGATCCAGCATACAAGAAGTTCTTCGAAGAGTTCTACGCTATTTCAGATACTCCAGAAGCACACGAGAAATATGTCGAGCAATTCACCTCGGATGCGACTTTGATCATGGCGTCAAAGCAAGGGAAAGGATCTTCAGGTCAGTGAATATTCTCTTCATACAGCATTAGATCTATATCCATAATTTTAGTACAAAACTATTTCCAATTTCCTCTCACAAAGAATCCGAAAAGTGGTAAAAGGATTTCCGATCTTCTTCGCACCAACCCCATGCACCTTTCCCTCATATCACCAAGTCTAAACCCCACTTCCTAATACGAAACCAGATATCCTCGCCCTCCGAAAAGGTCTCTGGGAAAAAGTCTCCAGCCGTCTCCACAACCCCATCAAAATCTTCCCATACGGACCTAATTCCAATGAGGTTATGCTTCACGGCACAGTCAAGTACAGCCTGAAAGCCGGCGGAGAAGCTAATGTACCGTGGGCTGCGTATGGGCGATTAGTGAAGGAGGATGGGAAGGTTAAGATGAGCTTTTATCAGGTTTATTTGGTGAGTACCTCCTACTTGAGAATGGACGGTGACGGTGAGAAGGGGGGTTTAGCTAATAGTATTTAGGATACTGCTGCGCAAAGCGCGGGGAAGTGAATCGAAAATGGATAATTTGAGTCTATGTAAATATATAGAAATGGAAATGATAAATGATCCAAAGGATAATCTATGGTATATCGCCGGTTGCTAATTTCAGAGATTTTGATAATGACAGAAAATGGGAAATAAATATAAACACATTCCCACAGCTGTCACCCTCAACCCACAGTGTGCGTCATCATCGCTATACGCCCACTCTCAGTTATGGCATCCCGCACAGGCAGAACGAGCACTGCACCCTGCGATGGCAGCCTCACCTCAAGGGGGAATCCTCAGCAGGTGTCACTGTGATGGTAGGTAACGTCGGCGTTGACATAGTCTCAGTATCTAGGGATACTACAGGCTGTGATGAAGTCGGAGTGGGAGTGGAAGTAGGGGTAGGAGTCGTATGAACGGCACTTAGAGTACTCGAGGTTGTGCTATGCGTCGTTTTGCTAGAGGACTCCACTGGCTTTGCCGTTTGGATGGTGTGTGTAGAGGTCGCAGTTGTTGAAGACCTAGTTTACGATAGGGTAGAAGAAGGCCTTGAAATTTTGTCTAGTGTTTAGTCTCCTTACTTGTCTTTCGCGTATAAGTCTCCTTAGGTATTGATGTAGGTGTAGCCTTATGTGCTGTTAAGGTGCTAGTACTTATGGATACCTCTAAGGAGCTAGATAAGGTAGCTGAAGTTGAAGGCTTGGATGTAGAGGATGTTTTCGACTGCTCTTCATAAGGCTTAGTGGTCATAGTGGACTTTACCGAGCTAGTATCCTCTATAGAATAACCAGTTGTGAAGGCAGGCACATGGGAAACTGGGCGAGAAGTACTCAGAGATGTTATAAACTCCTATTCTAAGGTTGAACTGGCTTGGATGGGTGGTACCGAGCTTGTTTGTGGTCGGTGGGACGTCGGAACAGTCGATGAGTGCTGGGTCGCCGATGTCTGCACATCCCTTTTCTGACTCGAGGTTGAAGAGGCTTGATGTTCTTTCCCAGCTTCTTCAAATCTCTTTCGAATACTTCCTCCAAGAATGATCCTAATGAACAAGTGCCGATAAGGAGTATACTGCCACCAGGACTCTGCAAGCAACATCCCGGGCATATCGTAGTCCCGGGCATATTGGATCAATGTTTACGAGCTGTGCTACTAGTTCAGGGGATGGGGTTTTAGAGGGTTGAGATATCGGAATAGAAAGAGGTTGCATCGGGATTGCTGGCAAAGTTGCTGCCGGCTGAGGCACAGTAAGAGGCATATCTGGAGGGATAGGTGGAGGAACAGGAGGCTCAACACCTAGCAGTAGAGGAGGAAGCTCGGGAGGCGGCGGACCGGGGCCGGGCGAAGGACGTGGCACAGGGCCTGGACTTGGTTTCACCTCAGGGTATGCGCGTGGCGGTGTTTGTAACTGCTTTGTGAATCTCTGGGCTTCCTTCTTAATCGTCTCCCAATTTCTTCGATTTCTAGTCCAAGTCATTATCCTTCGGGGCTATCTCTTTGAGAACAGTTTGCAGAATTTTCGAGCATGTTTCCTTGTTTTCTTTCAATCGCCGGAGATATTCCTGTGCGGGAGCGAGCTTTCAGCCCATCGATACTTCTGTCGGACGAGAGTCTCCAAGGTTTCAGGCAAAGCGGATTCTAATTGTCGATACAGTTCCCCGATGTGTTTGGTCATCTTGACTTCGAACTTTTCGAGTTTGGTCCGAGGTTTCTTCGCTGGCAGGTTTAAAAACCCTTGGTGAGCAGCAATGAGGCCAGACAGATTTTCGATGGCGTTCCACCATTCCCAGAACACCCTTTTCATCGCTCGATAATACGTATCATCTGTATATCGTAGAATAGTTCCTGATTTCCTGATATCGTCATTGAGAAAATAATGCATTTTCACAAGGCGGACCTCCTCCTTATCCCAGTGACTCTGTCCTTTAGGCTCATAATTCAGCCATTGATGCGGTTTGAAGCCCTCTGTATTGAGTTCCGTCATAAGCTTTGCCCATTTTACTTCCTCGAACCATTCTTGAATCCGCCGGGCATGCTTCAACAAAAACCTGAACGGTAAAAATCGACATGAATTCCAAAAATTGATCGCTCGAGCATCCAAAGCATGCATCAGAAGATGGAATGGGCCTGTGGCACTAAGTAGAACTCCTGTCAGGGACGAAGATATGTCAATTCTGGCTTTCGCACCCGGGCTGAGCCCATGGCCTGTCGGTGATGCGCCATCACTTGTGTGGATATCTGTCGAATTCTGATCGATATCTGCGGTCGCCAGATAACACTCTATGGAACCGCAAGTGTCGAGAACCTCAATCCTAAACGTCTCAGATGAGTTGGTTGATCTTTCCTCGACGTAGGTAACATTCTGCACATGGCAAGTCTCGTTGTGGTTGCCATGTTGAGTAGTATCGTTGACAGATGATACAAAGGCCGAGAGTTAGGATGCGCTTAGAAGGGTATTATTTGCCTCGCTCGAGTTCGGCTCAGAAGTCGAAGTTGGTACCGGAGCATGTCGGTTGTGGTGTAACTGTCATCACCAACATGGGCCACAAGCACGTCGCGCGATCCTAATATATTGCCGTACTCTTAACTCTGCGCATAAAATTCGCTTTGTGTGGCCACGGAGGAATTTTGGAGAAAGCTTGAGAGTAGCCCGAAGAAGGTATATATCTGTAACCATTTGGAAGACATGGTGAACACAATAGTGTGTTTTCCGATTCTTGATAAAGTAAGAAGTAAGAAATGGATGGGATGCGCCTTTTAAGGGAGAAAAGAGTCGATTTCGGAGTTGTGATAATAATAGAATTTAAATCATGGAATAATAAAGTTGACCTGACCATGATTTAATAGGAACTCGACGTGATCAAATATGACCTCAACGTGTGCATACTTTATGCCTTTACTATATTATGCGCTTATATAACAGATCATTACCCTCAGAGGCTTTCTTCGTATTCGCATCTATACCAAGAATTTTGAACTTAGGCCTAGCTATATGAGCTATGCGACTGGCATCGCAGTAAAGTTCCTAAAAGGGAACCCTTTTTGATTGTCTCATTGCCGACTAATATACGGTGAGCGTGTTATTTGAGAGCAGATGTGGGCAGATCAGAGCGCATTAGACTGAGCTTGCGCCATCAACCCAATCTTCAGTCGCACGTCTGTCACATATACCCTTCCAACCCCTTCTCACAACATCAGCCATAACGCCATTTCCACCGAGCTTCTCCACAGCCTCATCGACCGGCAGCAAATAAGACACATAAGTCTTCTCTTCCTCATCCACGCCTGTATCTTCATGATGAATGGGTTCATACCCTTCGGGCTCCATTTTAACCCTGTCCCGAAGCTTCAAGTCTGATGGGTATGGTGGAGGAGACTTGTATGGGTCGCCAGGATGGGTCGCCAGCTCTTTCTCGTGCTCTGGAGGAATTGTTTCGGCGATGTACCAGTATAGAACGTATTGTTTTGATCCATACTGCATGGGTAGTAATTGCATCCACACGGGCTCGGCGGTCAGAGGCGGGCTCGCCACTCTTGGATGGGCTTGAGGCTGACGGTGCTTTATGGGTATGGGAAGGAGGCGGTTACGGTACCCTGACTACAGTGAGATATTAGTACATGTTCTGGAAAAATATGGAATAGACAGGTGCAAGAGGCCAGACGAGGCCATTTGGGCTGTGGGAACGGACCTAAAAGTCCTAGACCTCTGAGTGAATGAGAAAAGATTTACTTCTTCATAGCCCTCTCGTTCTGCACCCCTCCCACTTTCCTCTCCAGCATCTCTTCTCCCTTTGGGTAGGAAATAGTACTTTCTACCATGTCTATCGGATTGACTGCAGATGACAACCCGGTCTGACGCCAAGTGAAATATTGCGACGCCCGCACCCAGAACTAAATCTTCGCAGGCAAATGAGGCGACAATGGCTGGGTATGTTGATTGTGGTGTGCTACTTGCCATTTCGAACGAAGAGCGCTGGAAGTGAGGTGAGGTTAAAAAGGTATCATTGGGTGCAGTGAACGAAGGTGATGGGGTTTAGACATCGTGACCAATTGCTCTTGCTTGCTGTTGCCTGTGTGCCAGCCTGCGCCCCAGGTGTGAATGCTGATGTTGAGATTGTTCTCGGGCCAACGTCATATTCGGCATATCGGGACCGAGACCCTACCTTACCGCAGCCACCAACTTTTGGTACCGCTTTGTATGGGCTTTTGCCCGATA